>CAEGAG010159121.1:0-107262 GCA_903067065.1 Brachyrhaphis terrabensis
ATCTATCTATCTATCTATCTATCTATCTATCTATCTATCTATCTATCTATCTATCTATCTATCTATCTATCTATCTAGAAAATAAATCATACAATCTGATTGGTTAACCTGGGTAGCAATTCGACCGCAGACCAATCACCTTTGGATTTTGTTTTTAATATTTTGGATTGTGGCACTTGTGGCCTTCCATACCCTACATAAGATGGTCGAAATCGTTTTGAGTTAGACCAAAAAGACTTAAGTTGTTCACAAATACAAATGATGCCTGTGGTTCTATAGTTGTGTTTGTTCTTTTGTGACCTGTTATATCAGTTGTTGATGCGCTCTTGGCCTAATTTTGGACACTTCTGGAAAGGTTTTCCCCTCTTCCATGTTTTCTTTTCATTTATGTGTAATGGCTCTCACTGTTCGAATTTCTTTAAATCAAGATGTGTTTATATTGTAGCCTATTTCATTTTTGTCAGGCCTTAGTGTGATTTCCCCCAAAAAATTGGTTAATTTTATTGTTTAATGAGAAGGGAAATTATTTTTCTCCATATATGAATAGGTTTGGATTTGGCTTCTCCCCCTCCCCCTCTCCTTAATATATGAAATCATCATTTAAACTCTGAATTTTGTATTTCCTCAGCTGATTTTTGTCTATTATTAAAGGATTTCGACTATCTAAAACAGCTAAGTGTGACCCCCCAAAGAAAGCAAAAACAGAAAAGAAATTATTTTTCACTGCACTGCTTTCATTTCGAAGTAGTAAATATTCATCTTGCAGTTAAACTAACAAAACAGATCCTATTCTAACGGTTTTGTCCAGCATTATTTGCGTGATTTGTGTTTTGTTTATTTTCTAACATTTCATTAACAAGGCGCGCGCCCATTTGCACGAGAAGCGCTGGAATGTGTTCGGCTGGGCGCGTGCAGGACAGGGAGGAATGCCTTAGCCACGCCCCCTCCCCACCCCCCCTTCCATCCGTCTCGTCCAATCGGAGAGCGGGGACGGTTTCAAGGCGCCCAAGGAGTGCGGTCCGTGGAAAAACAAAACCCCGCATAACATCAAAACCCGCATTTTACAGCCAACTACCGCCCGGAATCCGTTTTTCTGTGTCGGATTTTACGTTTCGCAGCGACAGACTCGGGTTTTCGCCGCTCTTTGGGGCCGTGCGGGCGGTGTTGTTTATCTGTAGTAAGGGGGGGCTTGAAACCGACCTCCCTTGCCCCATTTCCTCGGTTGTTTTCCTTCTCTCGCCTGGATTCTCCATGTTGTTGGTGCAAAAGTGACGGCGGAGGGGGGCAGCTCGGCGGCTATCACCACCAAATAGTAGCGCTACACCCGAGGAGACGGAGCGGGCAGAGAGTCGGATAACCTCCGGGAAACATATCCAAGTGCCTCGCCCCCCTCGCCTCCTCCTTCCTCCCGAGGCAGCCGATTGAAGAACAAGAAGCATCGGTGTGGAGAAGAAAGAAACCAGGCAGGGACGAGATCAATCCGGACGGTAACCTCGGTGAACACTGCTGCTATCAAAACAAAAACAAAGAACCCCAATGAGGGACGCCCATCGTCAGTGCTCGGGGACAGGATTTGAGGATTTTGAGGGCTCCGTGATTGTCAGATGGAAAGTTCTGTTATCACCCAAGTGCAGAAAGAAGACGTCCAAGTGTCACCGAAAGCAGGTGAGCCCATTAAAACCCCGCAGCTGCTGTGTTTGTGCCCACTGCTCGGAGCCCCGAGCTGCCTGGGTTTATGTGTAATAATAAAACCTTAAGAAGAGCGAGCGCCTGTTTTTATTTGACAGTTGAGGGCTGCGGTCTGAAAGGCGCGCTGCCTTGTTTTGGCATTTCCCCCCCTCCTCTTCCACTCCACTCAAGTCTTAAGTGATCACTGTGGAATACCCACGCTTATCCTGCTCATTTTATATGGCGCCAAAAAAAAAAATCTGTTTTCCTTCTGAGATCACCAGAGAGGAGGAAGAGGAAAAAAAATAGCATCAAATTACAAATGAAGACGTTCAGCGTTAGTTTTATATAACAACACACAGAAAATGTGTTTTATAGTTCACGATGTCCAATACAGCCCGGGCTTAGGTATTGTTGATCCTGTTTGTCTCTTTCTGCAGTGGGTGCAAATCTGTGGCTCCTGTTCGTGTTATTGTCAGTGGCGGCACTAAGGAGGGGCCAAGGGGGCTTTTAACCCCTTTATTAGGAATGTTAGCAATAAAAAAAACAGTTTTGCCTGAAAGAGGAAGGGAAGAAAGTTCAAATTCTCTCAAGATCATGTGAGTGTGTTAAAAGTTTAAACAGCTCCAGCATTTTAGAAGCTAATTGTAATTTAATTTACTGGCTTAATTATTAAAAATACATGGATGTTGCAACTGTTTGTATGGAAACTTTGAAGACAAAATGTATGAACTTTAAGAAAATAAGCAAAATAGATAAAATAACATATTGTATGCATCTAACCAAGCCCAACTTGTTTTAAGTTGTTATAATCTTGAAAAGCACATTATCAGGTGTCACAAAAATGTACACAAATGTGTAATAACAATAAACACAGTCAATCAAAAGAAATAGTAATGGCCTATGTAGCCTAATTAAAAACCTAGAATACAAGCATAATAAAGTAAATAATATTCTTTAAAAAAAATAAAGTGTATATATGTGTGTGCGTGTGTTTATAGGAAGGAACATGATGTACACAATGTGAGACACACCCACTACCTCTAAAATCCAGCCCACTTAAGACACCTCAGATTATTCTATTTTTCTTTAATTATTATTAGAATAAATACAACTACTTTATATGTGCTAATCATTCTTGCAGCCGGTGTCTCAGATTTATTACTTCAGTGTTGGAAATTTAAACCATTAAAAAAAAGCAAGAGAGAATATTCTGCACAGAGAAATTCAAAGTAAACATATTTTTTAACTGAGTTAAAAAATATATTCCTAACTTCTAATAGAAACTGAATTTGCCATGGGCTTAATTAGTCAAGTTCACACATGTAAAATCAGTGGAAATATATGTAATATTTGGCGAATATTTACATTGCAAGGCAGCAAATTGACCCATAACTATGCATTTATTTTTACTTAAAAGGGAAAAATGGCAATTGTTACTAACTAGCTACCAGAAATATATTTTAAAAATAGTCTGGATTGTTTTTGTTTTCAGCCAGCTGACATGCAGTGAGCAGCAACAGCTAGTGTACAGACTTTACTGTGTTCCTTAATGTGTCAGTGTAGATTGTTTCTCCTCATTTAAAAATGTTCTGAAATGGTAACTTATCATATAAAATTATTAGTATAACATAATTAACTTTGTGATAGTACATAAGAATAATTTTTTTTATTTCTTTTGTATTAATTTCTGTTAAGGACTCCTCCCTCAGATGATGTCAAACGCCATTTTGAAATCCTGGACACTGTGTTTTTAGCATGTATTTAATATTTTTTTTCTTGTATCTTTGTAGTTAAAAATATTAATTTACAACATTTTGAAAATGTAGAAAAGTTCAAAAAACAAAACTCCAAAAACTCTGTTGTTGCTTTTGGCTTTGATGGTGCCGTTCTGAGTTTGGCTAACTGTTTAAAAACTGAGTATACTTTTTGTTTTTATGCGTTTTCTTTAATCGATCGACATCAGGATAAACCTGCTGAATTAGGAATTTTCTCTCAGATGTGTTTTGCTTCTGTCTCCGGCTGTTTTTGGCACCGTCCCGCTCCCTGCCAGCAGCAGGCACAGCGCTGTTTCTGTCCTCCGGACGCCAGAAGCATCATGTGCGCCTCTGGCTGCAGCCGATTGCGGCGCCGCTTTTGGGTTTTTTTCGGAGCAGGAACTGGGCGTGCATCCTGCCGCGCATGAACGCTGGGATGTTTGCTGGTTGCAATAAGGAACAATCAGGTGCAGCGGCGCTGACAGCGGAATGCACAAACACTCCCCGTCCTCAACACGCCCATTGTAGCCCCGCTCTAAAACATTTGGTTGTTTGCACACTTTGCTCAGGATTGAAAGAGGCTTTGCTTCACTAATTCAGCCTCTTGGTTCATGTTTTATCCATAGAAGATAATCCAGCCTTAGAGTGTCAGATTCTTTGGCTTGTATCTTTTTTTTTTTTTTTTTTTTTTTACATTGCGTGGGCTTGGGTGATATTTTGCATTTTTTTTGGATCCATCTGTCTGTCACTGATAAACCTCTGAGAGATTAATCTTCCCATCCTTTTCACATGAAGGGGAGTTTTGTTGTGTTATGTCATACGTATCTTTTCCCTGGAAACCAAAAGGTTGATTTAAATGCCAAATGTGTGTGTTAAATCTTTAACCGTAACGTCGTCTATAAAGGGAAAAAGGTCGCATGCCTATCTGCAGTAACTGTATTGAGTTGCAGTGCGCTTTGTCTCAACATGGCGTTGTGTAACAGGGCTGTTGCTGTGTTTGCATTATGCGTTTAGAGCAGCGCCGATCAGGGTGCAGGCTGCTGGTTGGATGATTAAATAATGAAATATCTAATTTTCAAGTTTCTAAAAGCATTAACTGTAAACACACTTTGATGCACTTTTCCTTTAAGTTTAACAACAATCAGATGCATTTTTGACACGCAGTCTGACTATTTTTCTTTTCTCAGCTCTGATTGTTTTTAATTAAATGCAGAAAAATGAAGCACTGCTATGAGTTTTGTACTTATAGAAATGTGCCCTGATTTATGCAGTAATGCAGTTTTCAGGTTGATTCACAACTTTTTGTTATTTTTTTAATGTGAAAAGATTGTAAAGAGAAGCAAAAATTGGTTTCTGCCAGCAAAAGCCTAATTGGTGCATCTTGGTTTTCTCCACTCTCCCTCCTCCTTTGCATGTTTATTCCAGCCATCACACAATATTGATGGGTTTTAAACTCTCGTCGTGTTTCTTTGCAAGTCCTCACACGAAATGCACCAGAGGGAGGTACGGGGGGGGGGGGACTCGCAAGAATGCCTTCCTCCCCTTTTCTTTGTCTGCAGCACAGGTGTTGCATGGAGCTTTGGGTCTGATCAAAGGCGAGCCGCGGTTGTCGGTGTGGTCCGGTCCAGCTCGCCGTTTCTGGCCGAAAAGGGCCCTGTGAGCTTAAAACAGCTGGAATGTTTTCTGTCTGTGTTTTCCGCTGAAAAGTGTGGGTTTTCCCGCCCTCTGCGATTATGTAACCTGTACCAGCCATTTCCAGCAGAAGCAGCAGCAGCAGCAGGCGCATTAGAAACAGATTTCTGTGCATGGGTCTCTGCCATGCATGTCGACAGATGGACGGTGCCTTCAGGAAAATAGGAAGTTCAGAGTAAATTTTGCAGGCAAATTGCATCTCGTTACACTACATTAAGCACTTTTTTGTGTTTGTTTAAGCTTTTTTTTTTTAAGTTAGCTTATGGGAGTTGTGGGATTAAAGGCTGAGGCCCCACTTATTATTTTCCTGTCTTTTTCTCTCGCTCGCCCTTTCAGGCCAGGTGAGCCGCTCTGCCCTGAAGCAGCCTCGGAGTTGCAACATCTTCAAAGCCCTCTTCTGTTGCCTCAAAGTCCAGGATGGCCCCAAAACACCTCAGCCGCCACTGCCGCCGCCTTCCCAGCATGCCCTGCTGGAGTCACAGGAAAATGGGACGGTTGTCAAGGTAACATGGCTGTAAAAATCTTCACACCAAGGTTGTTTAGGATTCATTTCCTTATATGTAATAGATGGTGGCCAAGTGCTGATTCTTTAAATGTTCTTTCATGTTTTACTCTTTTTCATCCTCATTTTGTTTTGGGATATTCTGCACAGATCTAGGACAGTAAAAGTTCCCCCAACTGTCCTAAAAGCATAAATGCAGAACATGATGCAAATGATTAATCGGATTAATCGATTATTGAAATTATCAACTAATTTTAGTAAGCCATTAACTGTTAACTGGAATTTAGCTTTTTTAAAACAAGACAATTTTCTGGAAAAAGCAACTTAATCAGAGCGTAAATAAGGCAAAACTGTACAAAAATATAAACATTTTGCATTTAAGAAAAAAAAACATTTCTTTGTCATAAATATGTCTTATCCAGAACTTCTCAAGTGGCAGTTTTAGCTTTGCCTGTTTCAAATTCTGTGAAGAAAATATCAAATCAAGCATCTTTTTCTATATAATTATTAATTTGTTTATCCAGGTTTAAAATAACCAGTATTTTAAACCTGCACTGTGTTGACGTTAAGTCAAGCAGAAATATTGATGTTGGAAGTATTTTTTTTTAGCTGCAGATGCATTCTTTGCTACAAATAATCAATAGTTCAGTAGAGGAATGCTATTACTGCATGTTAGGCAATAAAATGTTTTTTTTTTTTTATTTAAAAAAAAAACAACAACTGAATAATTTGTTTATTCGAATCTTAATGTTTTTTTGTTTTTTTTTAAAGAATACCTAATTAAATGAAAAATTTTTTTATTTGATTAATCAGTAGAATAATTGATTACTAAAATAATTGTTATCTGCAGCCCTGCTACCAAATACCAAGCGATCCTGCAGATTTTCATGTTGCAGTTCAGTGCAGCTTTACTTTGCTTTAAAATAGATGAATGCTGAAATCAGCTCGTCGGAGTGATTCTGCAACGTTTAGCTTCACGTTTGGTAATAAAAACCAGTCCCTGCTTGGGTGTTACTTTGCTTTTTACAGGCTCACAAAAAGCGTCTTTCTCCAACTTGATTTTCCTTTCCTAACGGATGAGCCATTCCTGTTATGTAATAAATTAATTATTAATCCCCATCTGCGTGGAAAGATGGAGATCTTAAAAAATGACACTATTGTTTCCTTCTTAGAAAATCAACCAAAAACATGTAAAGATGCTCCTGAGCTGCAGCTAAAGGAGATAATCCTCCCTGTTCTCCTGAAACTGAAGTCATCTAATCTCATTTTCCCCAAAGAGAGAACATCGAATGAGTCGGGATTGATTTCCAGATAAATCTCTGCCTCGTAGGGTCGAGTTGTGTTGTTATAAAGAGTGTTGATGTTTCTCCTCAGGCATCAGAAGTTAGCCTCCTGCCTGAGCTGAAGGCCGAGGACCAGGGGAAGGTCTGCGTGGTCATAGACCTCGATGAGACCCTGGTGCACAGCTCCTTCAAGGTACATCTGCCTCTGGTTTTTTTCTTTTTTTGCAGTTTGGATGCATTTTTCTTCATAAAAAGCAGTGATTTTTTAATTGAAACCTCCAACCCTGCTTCATGCAGGGCGGTTGTAGAGCGACTTGCTGCCTGGTTGTTATGTAATGCCATGTGAATGTACGCGGCATGCCAACCCTCCTCTCTCTCCCTCTGTCTTCTCCCCTCCAGCCCATTAGCAATGCAGACTTCATCGTGCCGGTGGAGATAGAGGGGACCACACACCAGGTAAACAGCCATGTTTGCTGTGGGCCAGTGGGGTGGAGCCCATCCTTTAGGTTTTCACACATAGATGTGGCCACGGATCCCCCTGCTGGCCAGATGTTGAACAGAAAGTGGAATCAAAGGAAAACAGTTTTTATTGACATGCACAGGAAATGTTACTGCTATTTATTTTAAAAAAGAGGAAAAAAAATTAACGCTTGGGGTGTCCAAAGTGTGTCCCTTGGCTTTTTACGCAGTTCAAGAATGATACAAATGTATTTTTAATCAGGCAAACATTTTTATTGACATAATTTTCTTGCGAAGGAAAATGTTAAGTACAACATAAAGTATTTGTCTGTTTACAACCAAAGTTTTATAAGAAGTAGAAAAGAGTTGAAACGATTAATCAAATTAAATCATGATTAATCAGATTAATTGCGATTAATCATTCAGTAAACAATTAATCATTTATTAATTGATTAATTAATAAATTAATTAATCCCCCTATAATTATTAACCAATTTAGTAATCCATTAATTGTTTATTGGAATATACAGACTCAAAAAAGGCTATTTTTCTGAAGAAACAACATATTGAGAGCAGTAATTAAGCCACAACTGTACAAAAAAATATATAAATGTTGGATTTAAGATTTTTTTTTAATTCTCTGTAAAATGTTCCCAAAACTCCAGAAGTGACATTGTTTTTGCTTCACCTAGTTCAAATTCTGGGGGAAAAAAAATCTTATTAATCCCCTTTTGTTATCCAGTTATTATTAATACATTAATAATAGTAAAAAACAGATCAGCCCTACACTATATTGATGTAAAGTCTAGCAGAAAGGGCTGAGCTTTTCACATGTTGATGTTAGAAATATTATTTTAGCTGCAGCGTGCACTAAGGGAATGTTGTTATTGCATTTTAGGCAATGAAATGTTTATTTTTTTGTTTTAAAATATAAATTTAATTATTTGTTTATTTGCATCTTGCAATGTTTTTTAATATTGTATGGAAAGACTTAAGTGGTTAAATTAAAAATCAGTATAATGCGACAATTTTTTATCCGATTAATTCATCATAAAGGATAATCGATTCATCAAAAACTAAATAATTGTTAGTTCCAAGTATTCCTTATTACAAAACTAATAAAATATGATGACTTCATTTGTTTGACTTTTAGTTTTGACTTGCCGATTTTGACCCACGTGACTAAAAGTTTGGACACCCCTGCTTTAGAGTTGAGCATCCCTGTATATCTGAGCATGTGGAAATGTGATTAAGTCAGAAATGTGATTCCTTTGGACTTGATGTGCTGGAAAGGAATCCCCCAGTCGGCCTCCGCCTGGTTCAAGTAATCCAGGATAGGCTGGTTCATGCTGGCGCGGCCTATTCTTGACTACTTGTTTCAGGAAGTGGTCATGAGCAGCTGATGCATTATTCGGATGGGGGGGGGATGTGCATGAAGGTGAACCTGTTTTGCTTACAGCCTGTGTGCCTCTCCAGGTGTATGTCCTGAAGAGACCGTACGTGGATGAGTTCCTGCGGAGAATGGGAGAAATGTTTGAATGTGTGCTGTTTACAGCCAGTCTTGCTAAGGTACAAAAACAGATCCTGAACTCCATCTTTATTTTTTATTATGTGTCAGCAAGTTGAAGTGTTCTGTGGCTGATTTAAGCCCTGATCTGTCAGATGTTGTTCTGCTTTCTCTCGCCTTTAGTTCCTGTTTTTTAGAGCTGCCTAACCTTATTATTAGATGCCCTGAACACATACACAGCTCTAATAATCCATAGACAGTTCTTCATTAGTGTGTCCTCGCACGTCCCCGCTCTTGTTCCTCCTCCTCCAGTATGCGGACCCAGTGACGGACCTGCTGGATCAGGGCAGCGTGTTTCGGACTCGGCTGTTCCGCGAATCCTGCGTGTTCCACCAGGGCTGCTACGTGAAAGACCTGAGCCGCCTGGGGAGGGACCTGAACAGGACCCTCATCCTGGATAATTCCCCTGCCTCGTACATCTTCCACCCTAATAATGCTGTGAGTCCATGCCTGCCTCCTCTTCTCCCTTCCCGACCCATTTGTTTTTTTTTAATTGTGGGCGATATTGCTTAGAGGTGACCTATTATGCTTCCTTGAAGAGGTTACGATAGGTTTATCAACAATACAAAATATGTTCATTACGGTTTTTTTGCACCAAATTATTTTTAGATAATGAAATTTTAGTCTTCTCAGTTCAGAATGAGCTGTTTTAGGGCACCTTGTCCCTTTAAATCTAAATAACCTGCTGCTGGCCATGCCTCCAAACTCATGGTTTACACTCTCACGTGAAAATGGCTGCAAACAGATATTTAATCATACAACTATACATCTTTGAAAAGCAGAAGTAGAGCCTCCTGCACAACCAATAACAATGCAGCAAGTGGTTTCTGGATTGTAAGACAACAACAAAACAGCTTCTGAGAAGGAATTCTTCACATAGAAGCCAGTTTTTTAAAATATTTCTGTCATTTGTAATTTTTTAAAGAAAAATAAACCGTCCCCTTCATTCAGGACTTTCTCATCTCTGTTAACGATCTGTTTTGTGTTTGTCCTCCAGATTCCTGTGGTGTCATGGTTTGACGACACGGACGACGCCGAGCTGCTCAACCTGTTGCCCGTGTTCGAGGAGCTCAGTAAGGCCGAAAACGTCTACACCCGGCTGGACCAGCTCCGGGAACAATAGTTCTGCTCCTCATTAGTCTGCATTCGCCGAGAAAAAGATGCCGCCGCGTTTTACCTCACGTGCAGCTGGTTTGGGGATCTAGCCCAGACCTGGCCATCATGACAACCACTTCTATTTTTTTTTTTTTTTTTTTTTTTTTTTAAATAAAAGCACTACAAGAAAAGACTGGGAATTAACCAAAGCCATCCCATTACAATCACTCCAGCTGGTTTAAATATGAAAATGGATCTTTTGCCAAAGCAGACCTCTGCCTGCCCTCACTGGACTTTTGGATACGGTTTGCTTTATTGTGCCTTTTAAGGAACAAGAGTGAAAAAAAAAGTTTTTTAATTCCACCAGATTTTTATACATTTATAGATTCCTTTTTTATATAAGGAAATCTATTTTTAAATGGTGAACATTGTTTCTCTATGCAACCCAGTTCGGTAATAACTTGGTGTACCTCCTGCGGTCGACAGTTCTGCAGTTCTGCGAAAAAGTCTTGGCCCCCTTTACAGATTTCTTCTGCTTTTCTTCTTAAATGTTTCAGATCATCAGAAAAATTTTCTTATTAGAGAAAAACAATTTTTGTATAATAATTATTGAGGGAAAAAAACTTTCCAAATTCCTTTGGTCCAACATTTATTAAATTATCTGTGATTAATTATGGTTTTAAGGTTTAATTTCACTAGCAATACTTTTTATAATTGAGGAATTTAAATAGTACTTGTCTAACGACACAAAGTAGGTAAAAAAAAATCACACATTATGCCCTGACCTAAACATAAACAATCCCTGACACCTATCGGGTTTTTTTTTAAAGATGCATGCTTTAATCAAACTCTAGTTTGTTAGCCTAGAAAGTTTGGTTCGTTTGGGAAAATGTGAATGCGAAAGCGAACTCTAAACCTATGTCTGGGTTCGGATGAAGTGAGCTCTGGACTGGAGACCGCTCCAAAACTGGGAAGAAGGCCAAAGCGCAGGGCATGCTAGGTAAATACAACCAAAACAAATGCGACATGTTGCAATTTTGGTCCCCAGTCGAACCGAGTTTACCAGATTCTCAGGAGTTAAAGTACCCTAAAGCTGAAGGACGATATTCTTAGATGAAGAAAACATGGGTCAGAAATATGATCATCCAATGGCTTTGTCCTGGATCGTCAAGCCAAATGTTGCCTGGGCCAACTGTTTTCCACTGTAAAAAAAAAAATCACTGCCAGTTATTAAAAACGCTTTAATGAGTTCCCCTACACTCATTACTGCACACCCCCTTGTTAAACATAGACATATTTGGTATCCATGGCAACGTCAGACTCTTGGCTAGAAGCTGATAAAAAGCATTTGAGTTTAACAAATGTCAGTGATCAGGAACCTTCATCAAAAAGACATTGTATGGAGTTCTGGTAGTGTCAAAAAAGCATACATTTTTGTGATTTTTTTTTTCAGTAAAATGTGCCCCTAAATTTCTTGCAATTTTTCCTTTTTTTTTCTTTTTTTTTTTACACAGGATTTCCATAAAATAACCTTCAAGTGGAGTCAAATATTGCAATTTCTTATTGTTTTACTACAATTGATAAAGAACCTATTATTTCACTAAAACTTCTGTAAATTTGCTTTAGTTTACCTGAGCTGCATCAATCTTAGCACAGGTAGAGCTATGACTTCCAGAAGTATATAGCCTTGTTTATATCTTTAAAAGGTTTCTATGCTGTATAATGTAAAAGATAAACATTATTTAATATTCCAGCCTTCTAAAGCTATAACAGCTGCTGTGATGGTGGAGTCTCCCAAGTGTTGGCTTCATTTAGATATCAATTATTGAACGATTATACCAGTTGTTTCAGCAGAGGATGAAGATCTGAGATGAAGAAGTCTTTAAGGGGGCGAATACTTTTTATGGAACTGTAAATGTTGCTGTATGCTTATTTACATCAAATCAAAGTGGATTCTACTCATTTGTGCTGTAAACAAACTTTTTTTCCCCCGAACACGCAATAAAAAAATCAACGTTCAAATTGATGTAGTTGGGTAAACGGGCGAAGATCTTTGGTCCGATGTAAACAGTTACACTGGATAAGCTGGCACATAGGATGAGCGTAAACGTTAAGAGTTTTCAGACAATACTTCATTTGTTACTGTGTTTTTCTTTCTTTCCAAACGACAAACAGCTTGCACTTGTTTTATATCGACAGTGCTGAAAGTAAAAACTGTGCCTTTTGGAAACGGAGGGACAGAGAGAAACGCCTGAACAGAGATTTTGGAGGCCTGCACACTCCCTGGTGTCATGCTGAGCGTGAGAAAAAACACTGTCAGGAGCAAACAGGTGGGGATGCCAGCAGCTCTGGTACTTACAGTGCAACACTTGAAGCTATCAAATTTGATATTTTGAAATTGCTAAGTATTTTTTTTTCTATATATATTTATTGGCCAAAATAAACTTGTAATTGTCCAGGACTTCTTAATGCGCAACATTTTATATTGTGACCCACTTTGCCTGTACTGAGGCTGGCCTTGTGTTTTACTGTTTATCTGTGCCTATATAACACCTTTTGCTGATGGAATGATCTTCAACCTGTTCAAATACAATTTACAGAACAAGCGTGAATCTGTGCTTTCATCATGTTTTCTATTCATGTCGTATTTTAAGAGGTTTTCTTTGGTAGGATGGTTTTTACGATGTTTGTCTGATGCAAATCTTGCCTGCATGTTGATGAGTCAAATATGAAAATGAAAATGTATGTTGTGATGACCAAAAGTATTTGAAGAAGTCTCAATTCTTTTGTGTGTTGCAAAAAATACAAATAAAGAAACTTTTTATACCTGATCTGACCAAAACTCTAAAAAACAAAAAGAGGGAAAGGTGCTACCAACTTTGATTTTAAAATAAAATTTGGTTATATTTTATATCCTTGGTACTGTATGTGTTCTTTTCATTTTCATTTAAGATACAACTTGAAATATTTACATCCACCTTACAGTTAATGCATGTTTTGGTGATTAGATTTGCCAGAAATCAGTAATAAAGAACAAAACGTTGGTAAAATACAAAGTGTTAAATGGAAATATCACCTGTTTAGCAATCAGTTTTAATTTGGTTTGATTTTATTTTGTGTATTTAAATGAGTTTAAATTTTTTTTATCTCTAGCAAAGAGATATAAAAACCGGTCCACTTTATTATATTTACAAATTTTTCGCACCTTAGCTTACACTAACAAAATGTGCTTGTAAATGTGTTCATTAAAAGACAATAGACTATATACAATATATATCTTTAAGGCATACAGATTAAAAAGCTCTTACTACAGTCAGAATTAGACTGTCTAGAAGTAATAAAATAAATTGTACTTTTTTTTCTGGGGATTTTATGTTTTTAATATTTTAAACATGGAAAGAACATAAAAATATGGGTTATATTTCAGTTTGGTATTTTGAATTTTAAAACAAAACTAAACAAATCATTCTGTTTTTGTTCATCATTACTGGTCTGTTCTTGTCTGTAATGGTTTGTTATTTTTTAACAAACCAGTAATTAAAAAAAAAAAAAACAATAAATGGCAATAGTTTTTTTATTTTATTTTGGTTTGATTTGTGTTTCATATTTAAAATGCAAAAAATAAATAAAACCTAGGATGTAAAATTTAAAGATAAATTGCTCATTTTGTTATTATTTTTTTAATCTTATAACACTTCTAAGAATTCACATTTTGATTGTTTTGAAACATGCAAAGAAAATAAACATTTTAACTCATCGTTTTTGGATCACAAAATTTCTCCTTGAAATAAAATTTTACAGTTTTTATTTAATAAAAACATTTTAAAAATTATATAACCTAACTGTTTTTTTTGGGGGGAGGGGGGTTTCTTTGTCAATAATGTTTTCAAATGAGAAATAAATAATTACCAAAACTTCCACGGATCATTTTGGATTCAGTCACATTAGGGGTAACAACTGAATTCAGCATTATGTATCGGTACAAATACAGTTAAACTGCGTATTTATCTCAACGTAGGCAAAATAAATTCAAAAACGAAAGTGATATTTGCATTTTTACACACATAATGAAACATAAAAGGTGCATTGATAAATAGCTCTAATTTGTTTCTATATGGCAAACTAATGTTTGGCTGTAAAATATGAGCCCTCTGATATTTAATTCACGTTCAAACTAAAAACTAAAATTAGACTTAACATTAAGTGGAGTAATGAAGGCATGACGTCGTTTCGCAGTCTCTGTTACAAAGAAGCGACTCATTACATGACGGCCATTTTAGGTGAACGTTTCCCAGTTTAACGCATCAGGAAGTGGCAAAGAGATTCGTCAATGAAGAGCATCTCTATTATAAAATTACACATTTGTTTTCACAGGCAATGTTCACATAAAACAAAGCAGATTATTTATTTACCAAACGCAACAACGTCGCCGAAATGCGAACGTCACTGCAGCTATACGAGGATGAAGTTGGCGTCCGATTCGGAGCTTCATTAAAGGGCCATTGCAGAGTTTTAATGCCACTTTGGGCAAAGCTTCACTCTATCATATTTGTTTGAGTAACTTTTTGGGAAGAAATTTAGTTATAGAAGTTGTTTTACTATATCATACTTTATACATTTATATGAGTAATATTTTCAGAAAGTGTTGCTACTCTTGTAAATGATGCAAATCTAATCACTTTGTGTGATACTCTTATTCCATCTGACAAGCCTGCTGTTCTTAGGTCAAAAAGATACAGTGAACAAGTGAACACTATACATTATCACAATAAGGCATTTAAATACATTACAAGTAAGCCTTGGTTTCAAAAGTTTTGCATTGAAAAAGATTGGAAATGTGTTTCTTCTGCCTTGGTTTGTTATTTTTGTGATTATGTTATTGTTTCTCATTTTGGTCTTTAGCATATCAAGCTTTGCACATTACGTCATACATTGTTCTCATGTGAAGAACTATGTATTCTGGGAACTTTGCAGCTGACTGAAGTTAAATATCCTGACAATAGTTATTTCATTGATATATATTTCTCTTGTTGGTCAAGAGTGTCAATTTACTTTGTTTTTGTTGGTCTCAAAAGTTCATCTATGCTTTGCCTACCAAGATGGCGGCTCAATGATGCGGATTATTTCCAGCTCAGATTTGTGGGAACTATGTATTTTTTCTGTCTGATGGCATCATTATAAAATATTAAGTCAGATGTTGTGATCCGTTATTGGATAAGTAATTAAAAGTAGCCTTTATACCAAATTTTTTTTGAGTAATTTTTTGGATGGCTACCTTTAACTTTTACTGGAACTAAAATACATAAAATGCAAACTGTTCTTACTTAATTACAACTTTTGGGTACAGCGACCCCAATTAAGATTTTTTTGTTGTTGTTGTCTGTTTATTACAAATAAACTCAAGGTTTTATTTATTACTACATGTTTCTAAAGAAGCTACAATCAATATGGAATAATTACCTATGGTTTGATCAATCTAATCAGTTTAGTTGCTGAACTACAGAAATCAAAGGTGGATCCAGTCGTTTGCTGAAGCTACAAATCGAGTGCCGACTTCGGTGTCATGAAGTCTTCTGGGTGTTTCCATGGTGACATCAGCAGGCTGACTTGATCTGACTGACACGTACTGGTTTGTTAAGAAACTGTTGCAGCGAGCGATCCAGGAAAGCTCCCGAACATTTCGGAAGGCAGAGCCCAGTAGGTGTGTTGGCCCCAATGTGTTTTGTTGTATGGTTGTATTTTAATACAAGCTGTAAAATCGCCACTGGTTATAGCAGCGGCTTCCTGGTGAAAAATACCGAAGACGTCGAGTTGTGTTGACAGATTTAGCAACCGTTAGCTAGCTAGCTAACTAGCGGGCTGGGCTAGGCTACCGACGTTAGTTAACGCTGACTTTACAACAGCTATTCATAACCACGTTAGCGCTTTTTTTTGTCTGTATTTATAAATCAACTTTTGGGTTACCTTTAAATTTGAACGACAAAGCTGACCTCCAGCGTCTGTTTACACAGCTTTTATTTGTTCGGTGTATTTGTATATGTGCTAGTTAGCCGTTGACATTCGATGTTAACCAGTGGTTTAACGTCTTGTTTAAATTACGCAATTATGTTGTAATTTGTCTTAATGGAGTACCAGTCGGTGTTTGATTCTAAATGTAGACTATTTAATATAATAGTTGTTTTTATATTGAGAAAATGTCTCTGAGTTTGTATTGTATTATTGGGTGTTTAATTTGAACTGAAATATCTACCATGGTAGGTATTTAAAATGGTTTAAATAGCTACCATTTTTAAATGGTAGATCGTTTCTTGTTGATATAGTGATCAACAAGAAATGATCACCAGAAATCAATTTGCGCTCAGACTAGTGGAAAAATTAAAAAGGGAAATCCAACTGTTGTTGACATTGTCTCTTGTATTTGATATTTATTAGCGCCTATTGTAATAGACTTCTTAGCTATTTTTTTTAATGTATGTCAACACAATTAATTTTGATTTAGAATAAAAAAATTCCAGAAATCCCCAGGATTGAATACATATTTACAGATTACAAGTTTGAAAGGTTACAGCATCAAAGCTGATTTCTGTGTCAAATCACACTTTTTCTTCATGTAATGTTAATAATATTTCAAATAACTGTTTTAAATGCAGTTATTGTTTGCTGATATATTTAATTGTAAGTTCACATTTGGCATGCTAAATTATATTCAGCCTGTTAGATCGATAACAGAGCTTAAAATTGTAAAGATCTCAAAAAGGGCTATAAGCTCTGATGAGAGGCAGTGAGGAAAATCTGTATTTATTTTAAGTTATATTTATTATAACACATCATACTGCCCAACCTCTCACAAAACTAGATTATTTGACAGCCTTATTATTTGTATATCTTTGATAGAAATTATTTATTTTAAAAGGTGCAAACATTCATGTGCAGCAAAATGAATCGTTAGCAAATCCTTATCCTTAACTATCGTTGAATCTGTGCTCTTACACAAACCAGTGTTTTATGGCCATACAATAAAAATCAAAGGTCAATAAAATTAAGCAGTAATTTAATTTTGTTTCACAGGAGGCATTGTTGGATCAAAACACTCTTAAGATCCTGAACACCTGATACCATCATGAACGTCTTTGACCGCAACATCAACATTGACGCCCTCTTCAGGTTCTCCCAAATGTATGTAAGCTTGCGTTCGATTCAGTGTGTGACGCTCAGATGCTTTAACTCGTATCGCCATCTCTCATGACTCTTTTTCTGGGATCTTCTTTGCAGATCTCACTCCACCCAGGTGCACCTGAAGAATGTGTACTCCAGCTTGGCTGCCTGTATGTTTGTGGCTGCAGCCGGCTCATATGTTCACGTGGTCACCCGCCTTTTGCAGGTAGGTCAGAATGAACTGCAACAGGAGTAGGTTGAGCTATTAAATGGTAAAGTTAAGCAGAAGCAGCCAAATTGGAGCTAATTCTGTTGAAATAAAATTTTCCAAAAGTTTTCAAAAATTACGCCCCAACCACCACATCTCTGCCATGGTCTTTTGACCAATTACAGTTCATTTGCTTTAAAAAAACCCCCCTACTTTTTCACTCCTTAAAATGACATTGGCAAGGGTGGAATAAGTTAGATTTGAATGACTTTAAATGACATATGAATGTGATGAGATCCAGCATTTACAAAATGCTCGTCCTTTGTGATTTATCAGAAGTCGAGTCTTTCAAAAAAGTGATCTAAAGAGTTTAAAACAAGTTGCTTAGAGAGACGTTTATGGGCAGCCAAGGTTCACTGAGATATGTGTGTGAAGAGGCTGGTCTGGACTGATAAGGCCGCTGTACATTGGGCTATGTTCACACAGCTGATCTGGATGTTTGATTCCATTTTTTATTTAGTTTTATAAAATCCAATTTATTTTTGCGTGGCTCTTCATTCTACAGTCAGAATGAAGAGCCACCAAAAGGAGCAGCGGGAAACTTTTTACAGAAATAAAAATGAAAGACTCAAAGTTTGATCCTAAATACGGATTAAATCAAGTTTCCATTGATTAGCTCCATTCAAAGTGTCGGCATCGCTTGCTTCAGGCATTGTTTACGTCCAGATTCTTCTGGTGTAGAATCACGACACATAATCTCATGTCAACAATCCAATAACATGCAACATACCGTTCAAACTGCAGAGAAAAGTTTGATATGGGTTGCACATGTAAGCAATAAGTAATTAATTAATCGCATGATAAAGTAAAATGAGTTTGATCATTTCCATTCTTATGTACAGGTCAAACTTTCATTATTATGCCATTATCAAGATTTTACTTGAAATTGGTCTCAAAACAACAATATTTTAGCTAATCGTAATAATTATTTTTTCTATTTATAGTCCAGAAAAATGTATCATGTCAAGCGCATGGGCAGCCTGCTGTCTGAAGGTAGACTTGGTTTGGTTTAAAAAGTGATGGTACCAGTCCACAGAACCTTTCCCTGCGACCTCTGCAGCTGATGGATCAGCAGCAAAACTGAACCCTCAGAGGTCTAATGAAGTCTGTCATGCAGGGAAAGACCTGTTTGGGTGGGGATGTTTTAAATTCTGTCGCTACTCGTCTTCTTTCCTTTCTTTGTTCCATTTGATGACTTTAACCTGCCAGAGAAAGTGAAAGCAAACCAAAGATTCCGCGTGCTCTGTTTATCAGCTCCTACATGAGGCTGGTGGCACATCTCTTATATTTAATACGTCTTGTTAAAACATGTAAACATGAAGCTTTTCTTGTCCAAATCCTTATATCTGATTTAACTTCTATTTCTTTGTGATCTATAAACTACCACAGCATGGTTTCAGTGAGCCAACTGTGCAGCCATGTTTTGTCAGGACATTTGTTAACAGCTACATGCTAGCGATCTTTGTGTTCTGGTTGCAAACTGTGCTGGAGATAATGCAGAATATTTTGTTGATCTGCCATCTATCTCTACTTCCTTTTACCTGATAAACTATTAGCTGGATTATTTTTCTGTTAACTTATCAAGTTGTCAGGTTTATTATTGTTAATGGTTTCTTATACTTGAGAAAATTGCCATAATAATGATGCTTTGTGTGTCTAGCAGTCTTATGATCTTTTTTGCTATATTGTTAAACGATTCAACGCAAATGAAAAACTGAGACATAACTTCCTTCTAATCTTCACAATAAGAGTGTTTTGCATGCGCTAAACTTCGAATGTTGCTTTAAAGCTCATTCAGATGTCTTTGAGGTGTACATGTTTTAAAAATTTCTCTAATGTCTCTAAACAGGAAGTTAATGAGTAACTTCCTGTTTAGAGACTGAACAGTCTTCAGATTTGTATCCTAAAACTTTCTAAACTGTGTTTGAATTGGTTTTAATGTTAAAACTGTTCTCAGAGTTGATAAAAGGAACTTAAACACACTTAAAATAAACGTTTGCAACCAAACGTTGTGGCTGTGAGATGACTTTGCTGTGCGCCGTCCCTCCAGGGTGGCGTGTTGTCTGTGATCGGCTCGCTGGCCATGATGTTCTGGCTCGCCATGACACCCCACAACCCTGAGACAGAAAAGAAGAGACTGGGAATCCTTGCTGGATTTGCCTTCCTCACAGGTAAACTGATTTATTTTCAGTTTAAATTTGTACATTTGGAAGTTGGTCTGTAATCATGCGAAGGTTCATGCTGGTGTTTACGCTCCTGTCTCCCTCTCCAGGCATCGGCCTTGGCCCCACACTGGACTTTGTCATCTCGGTCAACCCGAGGTACGTGAAAGATTAATGCGTGTTTATTATCTAAACAAGCTTTAGCCGTTAGCCTCCAGAGCTTTCGACAGCTGAATTTACTCCTTGCTCTGGTTGGTTTCCTTCCAGCATCATCATGACGGCCTTCCTGGGAACCTCAGTGATTTTCATCTGCTTCACTCTGAGCGCGCTCTATGCGAAACGCAGGAGCTACCTGTTCCTGGGAGGTAAAGGACGCCTCTGCAGGAAGCCATATTGTTTTGATCGAATATTATAACCACACCCCGAATCCACTTCCTGTGCTCTCAGGCACTCTGATGTCCGGCCTCTCCATCCTCTTCTTCATGTCTCTGATGAACATCTTCTTCGGGTCTCTGATGTTGTTCAAGGTAAGTCTTGAAACATGCAGACATTTTTCTACCCTAACTTCTTTATTTTCACCCTCTTTGACGGCGGATGTTATTACTGTTCACATTCATGTTTACATATAAACCCATAACTACTGAATGACTCATTGTTGTATCTGATATCGTTGTGGAAAACATCCAGACAAAAGAAAACTTTTCTGTCTTTCCTCCCTTTCAATGATTTTCAGTTATTTTTGGAAGCGCAATCATCAGATAATTACAATTAGAGATGCACCAGCTAGGATTGCTAAAGCAATTTCAAGTGAAAGTTTTAAAAAAAATATGCCAATATTTTTAAATCTGGACCGTCAAATCTTTCCAATTCAATCAAAATGGATGTCTTAAATTTTGTTATTGTACAAAATTTACATTTTGCACCTTTTTGTACTTCTGTTTGTGTTTCAACTGATTCTAAAAACAGGCACAGCGTTTAAAAACAGAAAACATTCAGTTGTTTTTTTGGCAGTAAGTTAATGATTTTTGGTGTCTGGAAAACAGCAGCTTCTTTGAAGTTAAAGTGACAGGAGGCCCTAAAACATCTCCTTCTGACTAAAACCTCAAAATCTGACAATGATTTGGTGGAAAAATGTAAAGAATAACCTTTTGTGGCCCAAAGATGCATCCTAACCTGTTAAAAGAAGCAAAGTGGAAAAAAAAACTTGGAGTAAAAAACACAACATTCTGAATGCTGGATGTATTATATGTTTAGACTGCTGATTGTAATTCATTCCACTTTATTTAGGGTTTTATGATTTCCCGGTACATTGCTTCTATTGGTGTCTAATGTATTGTTAATTGCTCTGTTATGCTGAAAATTACAACCACTTTGAGTGCTGTGCATGTATTGTCACAGATGTGTTTTTTAATTGATTTCAAAAGCAGGTTTTCCACAGCATTTTGCTTGTTTTATCTATTTATTTTATCTAACCAGGAAGTTAACAGTGTTGTTCATCACGTTGTGTATTTCTGTCCCTGCCAGGTTCACATGTATCTCGGTCTGTTGGTCATGTGCGGCTTCGTCCTCTTTGACACTCAGCTCATCATCGAAAAGGCAGAGAACGGAGACAAGGACTACGTGTGGTGAGTTCTTCTATCTGCTGTCGGCACGCCTCACCTGGACCTCCTAATCTGGTTTTCCTAACCAAATAACATGCAAATGCACGTAGAGTCGCCATCGGCTCCCAGGCAGATAGTCCTAACTTCGTCTGTTCTGCTCTTTAAGGCACTGTGTGGACTTGTTCCTGGATTTTATCACAATCTTCAGAAAGTTGATGATCATCTTGGCCATGAATGATAAGGTACAGAAACGTTAATCCATCCTGCGTTAGTCACGGGTCGGGTCGCAGAGACGTTCCTGCAGCGTGTCACCAATGCTCCTCTGGGTCTCCTTGCCTCAAAAATGAAATAAAATCTACCAACCGATTGTGAATTATCATTGCAGTTGCTCAGTAGACAGGAAGGAAACACATTTCACATTCAAAATCAAAAATACTTTCTTGATACCAAAGGGAAATTAAATGTAACTCATTTTAATTCAAAATGTTCAAAGAGTTATTGTTGGCAGGAAAGATCTTCTGTAGCAGTCTGTATCACAGTGAATTTGAAGAAGCCTCTGACTGAAGAGACTCATGCAGAGGATGGTCAGGGTTGTCCATAATTTCCTTGATTTTTCTTTTTACATTTTTTATTTTATATTTTTTTTATTCTTGAAGAATCCTTTGCATCATCATCTAACAAGGTTTCAGTCATTTTCTTCATGCTTTCATTTAGCCAACACCAAATGGAGCTTTAAACATAATTTCAGTTTTATTTACTGAGGTTTACCAACTTCTGCTGCCACTGCACAAAAATTACTTGTTTTTATCTAAATATAGTCACATTTAAAACAAGTTAAACATCTCATTCGTCTTCAATTATAATGATATAAATAAGGTATTTAAATTAGAAAAATCTTTTTCAAATACATTTCTGAATATTTTCAGTGTGTTAAAAAACAAACAACAAATACAAACACTTATTAAAAATCTTAAAAGCTTATTCCCTGATGTGGCCGGTTAGGCTTCTTCACAATGTAAAGACCGAGGCAAATGTTTTATATTTATAGAGAAAGAGAGGGAGTGCAGTGATTTCACAACCTACCTCTGATGTGTAGAGAAGATGATGGGGCTGCAGATATACGTTAACAGGTATGGCTGCAACATTCTGAACTGTTGCTCAGACCTCTCATTAATATGACAGGTCAGAGGTCGCTGGGGGCTCTGTAGGTAGAGCGCGCACGCCGTGTGCAGAGGCGGTACTCCTGGGTTCGAATCCTGGTCTCAGATCAGTGGCTGCATCTCTTCCCTTCTCTCTTTTCCAAATTTCCTGTCAATTTACTGTTCAATAAAAGCCACCAGAACCTAAAAATATAATAAACTATGTTTAACAGCTGCTGTCTAAACTGAGCAGTTCCACTTTACATCAAGACGACGTAACTTTTTACAGACTAAATAGCAGTAAATACGTAGTAATTCTCCAATGGGCGAATCCCAAATATAGCATAATCTGACTTCCTTTAAAGTATTATTAGACTAGAAATAATAATTATTGTCCTTCAGTGGGAAAATTCAGGTGTAACAGCAGCAAATGGACAGGAAATTTAAAGGGGCAGTATCATGTAAAATTGACTTTTTTCAGCTTTACATCATTTTAGAACTTTATTCCCTCATCAAAAACATTCTTTCATGCATCTTTGAGAAATTATTTAATGTCCATGGCAACCATCCAGCTGTGCAAAACATCTGGGTGAACCTAGCCTCTTCTCAGAGCTCCAAGCTTCCGCCTCACAGAGGAGCCATGTTGTGATGAAGCCAGAGTTTCAGAAAGAGCAGGAGCTTTTAAAGAGACAGAGGCCCAATTTCAAGGCATGGACAATACAGAATGTAGATTTAAAACAAATAAAAGCAGAATAATATAATGTTCAGCGAGAGTAAATATACAGTATAAGAAAATACTGTTCAGTTATTAAACATCCAGCAGTTTCTCCCAAAATGAACTATCAGAAAGGATTTTTGCAGCTGGTTCAAGATGTTCCTCTTTCCTCTCAGCTGCCGGTTTAAATGTAAAAGAGGTAAGAATAACAGACTGTACAGTAAGGCTTTGGAAAATACAGTACCGTTATTAAATACACTCTGATCCCAAAAAATATGAAACTGATGGCTAACAATGGTTAATAAATAAAAATGTGTATTTGTACTTAAAAAAAAAAAAAAGACTATTTACAAGAAGTGAAAAAACTGCAAACGACTGCAGGACTGTAACAACTTGTTGAAGTTTACGTTGGCTATTTCCAGAAGGACAGAGGTTGAAAGTTGAAAAGGATCAAATGTAGCAACTGCAACTTTCTGTTATCTTCTAAAAGCTTGCACTTTCTCAGTCTGAAAAATGCATTCTCCTTTTTAAATCCTTTCATTTCTGCTTCCTCTAAATTTATAAACACTTTGCATCTACTGAAAATAATTAACTTCTAGTTTTCTTCACTCTGTAACTGCCTCCACGCTGAAGAGTGTTGTCAGAAAGCATGCACACAGGGTTTTTGTTTTCAGCCATTTATCATCGGTCAGGGTGGATTTGGTTTCTTCTTCTCTGGTTACAATCCAGCCTGGATTATAATGGCAAGAATTTTATAAACCACAGAAAACTTTCAGCTGAACTGTAATAAAACCCTCATATCAGACATTTCTCTTTGGTTTCTTTTAAGTAAATTTGATGAGAACTCTTGAAAAAGATTTATAAGCACAGTTTTATCAACATAGTCTTTGGGCGAGGCTAAAGGAAAAATAAGAAAGTTAAGTAATAACAGTGCAAGATAAGTCACAATACAAGATGAAAGTCATATTATGAGAATAAAGTTGTTATAATATGTGAATAAAGTCAGAGTTTTACAAGAGAAGTCATGAGTCATAAAACAAAAAGTCCTAATATGAGAATAGTTGTAATATTACATGAAAAATTATATTAGAATACCATATTACCAGAATAAATTCATAATACGAGAATTAAGTCATAGTTATAATAATGAGAATAGTATGACAAAAAGTAATGAGAAATCGTAATGCGAGAATAAAGTCAGAATAATGAGAATAGTTGTACGATAAAACGTCATGTTGTGAGAATAAATTCAGAATATTTCCACAGAAAGTTCCATGACAGTCTTATTACCAGAATACAATTATAATCTTAGAAGAATAATTTAGTAATTTTATGAATACTTCTACACAAAAAATAAAATAAAGTGAGGAACGTTGAGTGTCTTGTGAACTTATACTTTGGTATCAGTTTTACAAGAGAGTATTTTGTAAAAGACCAAATTATTAGTAGCAGGACTTTAAAACTGTTGTGAAAATGACACAACGAGCTGGTCACGACAAATCTGTAACTATCAAAACTTTGTGCTCATTATCGTAACTTTTTTTAGTAATTTTACGACTTCCTTCTGGTATTGTTGTGTCATTATTCTGCTAATATTAACATCGTGATCATTTTATGACTTCTTGTAATTTCAACAACAAAACATTATTCTGACCCTAATCTTCTGTAGTTATACTAATTTATTTCTTTTGTTTCTTTTTTTAGGACAAGAAGAAAGAAAAAAAGTAAAACCTGATGGAATCGGTGGTCAAATATTAAAATCAGAAAAGGCACAATTTGCGATGCACTTGGTGCTTTTTTTTTTACTTTCTCCTTTTCTCAATCTAACTCTTATGTGGTCTTATGTTTTTGTTTTTTGATTGACTTATTTTTGAAACTTACAAGGGTTGAATGTAAGTTTGTGGTACCCTGATGGTAGTTCCATGTTGGCTGTGGAGAACACAACACTGCAGTGATCAGGCTCGGCCTGTAGAGGGGGGTGTTGCCTAACATAGGCCCCGATTCTGAGCGGCGCTTGAAGTTTCTATTACTGTTATTTAGTGCCATAAATTAAGACAATAGACTCACTTTTAAGACTCATGTAAGATTCGGAAGCTGAATACTGTTTAATTTCTATTTGATTTTCTTATTTATAGTTTTCCTCAGTTCACAGTGGTGAAATGTAAGATTAGTGTCCCATGATTTAGAGAAAATAACCTTCTTTAGGTTTTTTTTCCCCTTTCTGTTTTTCCCTGTTTTGTGTAAGAAATGTTCAAACAGAACCTGTCAGAAAAAACTAATCCCATTAAACTCATCCAGACGGACATAAAGTCACTGGACAGACTGGTTTATAAATTTAGACATGCTGGGGAAGGAGACTGTCCCATCTGTCCTTTTTCTCTTTTATTTTTCCCCCAGCTCGTTTAACAGGGACAGGTCTTTCATCTGGAACCCGCCTCTTGTAAATTTCCCTAAAATCTGCTGTTGAACCTTTATTCTGCCAAATAACAATGTTAACCAGGCAATTTGGCAGCAGTGCAAAATAATTTTTTTCTTTTAAGTGTAAACTGTGAAGAATTTTTGTTGATGTATAACGAAAACTACTAATTTGATACATTTGCTCAATAAATGTGTTGGAACAGATTAACTCTTCCTGTTTTTCCTCAATTATTATACCGTATAATAATCTGCTTGGACACAGAAGTGTAAGGTACTGCATTGCACATTTTCTCCACTTTTTAAGGATGTTTATTTGGTGAAAAAGTAAAATTATGATAAAAAAAAAAAATTTTTCTTTGTTACGTAATAAAAACATTTTTGTGAAACAAATCCAGATGAGAAACTGAGTGAGAGGACGAAGGGTCTTGAGCGAGCAGTGAAAAGAAATGTTTGCAGAATGTGAAGTAAATTCGATCTTCCAGTTGAAAAACTGAACACAAATGTTCCTGTTTGTGGGTTTCCTCAGAAACTGGGTTTCAGTCTAGAAAAAAACAAACTGGTTACAAAGTGAACTGAAAATAGTTTGGTCCTGACAGGTTAAAGGTCGTTGGTCGGCAGCCATGACTGCTGCAATTACCCACACAAATGATAAATTCAAAATAAGTTTGAAAAAAAAGTAACTATACTCATAATTAAATGTTAAATGTAGAATATACTATGAAATAAGTAAATGAACTGTCACATTTTAAATAATGAAACTAATTAAAATGTAATTAAAAAAATAAATCCATATTAAAGCTGCGAAGCAGTGTCATGCGGCCATAAAAATATGTATTCAAAATATGTAATAATTATGCATTTTATGGGAACAAACGATAGACGATGGACAGATGTAAACTGGCACAGAGGATGAAGTCTGGAAACAAATTCTATATTTTTTGTTCTGTGTTTGAGAACATTGAAAATAAAGCAAACTATCTCATTGGATCCCAGCTTGGATCTGAATCCTGCAGTTTGGGGAAAACAAAAACACTTGAAGCAAACTTAAATCAAAACACTTTTATTTAGAAAGTTGAAAAACGGCAGTAAGGATTTTCTATTTGCTAAGAAACCAACGGCGGAGATGGAGAAACATAAAGATCAGCTGAATCTACTCGGCGAAATGGACTGCAGATTTCACATAAAGATGATTTCAAATAAATAAATAATAAAAAATACATTTTCATCAGATGATGTAGCCTTTTTTTTCTCTCGTCTATGTTATTATTGCTGGCATATATTACCTTTAAAATGCATTATGATTCAGAAACAGACACGTCCCTGGCTGTGAAAACAAATACCAACGTGATCAATAAAATTATTCTTTACATTAAAACATGATGATACATGAGAAGCAACAAGAGAACACAGACATGAACATTCTTTGTTTTTGTTTTTTTATCATTATTTTTATTATTTTCTAGGCGCTCCCAAGTTTTGTTTTTAATCTTTTCTCAACACTCTACAGTGAAATGATGTCAAGAAGAAGAACAGTATTTCACGATGAATGAAGAGTTTTCTACCAGAATGAGAACAAAAAAACAAAACGGTTCTGAGCGACTAGCAGGAGTACGGAAGAAGATTAGGGCCGCTGGAAAAAGAAAAAATAAAAATTCGGACTTTTCTCAGAATTTAAGAATTCTGAAAAAAGTAATAATTATGAGCTTATAAGTCAAAATTCTAAGAAAAAAAATCTGAATTCTAGACTTTCACAGAATTCTGGAACTTAGGATAAAATTCTAGAATTGAAGATTAAAGTTAAAATTTAGAGGAAAAAAGTCAGAATTCTGGAATTCTGAGAAAAAATACATTCTTTTTTTTTTCTCAGTGGCCCTTATCCTCTTCCGTACAGAAGTGACAACTTCTTGTGCTGATCTTTAGCTGGGCCATGCGGGTTTTTTTTTTTTTTTTTTTTTTTTAGTCTTGTATACATCAGTTCAAGAGAAGTGTCCACAGTTCAGTCTGATTGTGAAAAAGTGAGCAACCTAAATTATTTTGGCTTCACGTGTTTTGGAAATCCTGAGGAGAAGAGATCGATCCGTCCTTTCCAGTTGCAACAGCTGACCGATGACAGCAAAAGCACAATTTTTTTCTTCTTTAAGGTGAGCAGCATCAGTACGCCGGCGTGTCAGGGCCAGAGTAGATAACAAAACAAAAAAGGGAGGAGTACATTTCAGCCAAAAACCTTTTTAGACAAAACTCAGAAATTTTCTAGAAAAGAATTTGGACATTTTAAACTCATAGAATTTCCAAGTTTTTTTCTAAAAAATTTCTGAGATTAATCTCAAAACTTATTTTTTCCCAGCTAATTTTTGACTTTTCAAATTCAAATTTCCAAATGTCAAACTTTCAACTTTTGAAACTCAGAAATTTCCAAGTTTTTTTGTAGAAAGTTTCTGAGATTAATCTAAAATTTTCTTTTTTTTCCCCCACTTTTGAAACTCAGAAAATGACTTTTGAAATTCAAACTTCCATATTTTTTTTTCCTGAGATTAACCTAAAAATGTCTTAATTTTTTCTGGCAAATTTTCAACTTTTCAAACTAAGAAATTTCCAAGTTTCTTCTAGACATTTTCTGAGATTAATATCAAAATTTCTAATTTCTTTGGTGGAAATTTACTTGTCCTTTTATTTTCTCCATCTACAATGGCCCCAATATGCCGTTGTAGCATCAGAGTGAACAGATGGGGCCTCTGCCCCCCGCCGCCCCCCTCTGCCATCACCCTTGGCTGCCGCAGGATGACAGACTGTCGTACAGCGAGTCGCTCAGAGACTCGGGGGTTTCCAGGACCTGCGGACGGCTGGGGGAGAGGGCCTCCTCTGGCCGCTCCCTGAGCAGCTCAAGCCCCGCCTCCCGGCTCATCTCGGGGACGCTGGGCGCGCGCGTCTTCCCCCTCCGGCTCAACCCGGACTGGGCCGGGACGGGCAGGCTGCCCGGGTCCACCACTCGACTGGAGGACGGGCCGCCGGCTTTCATGTTCTGAAAGAAAACGTTTTATGGTCATCTTATGTAACAGAATCAGGTCCAGAAGACAAAAGTGGGTTGCAGCTGTGAATTTTTAATATTAAAGCCATTAATGATTTCAGAAGGGAAGAATGTGGTTCTGTGTTTTACAGAGATTATTCACCCAGCACACAAGACACGACACAAAGCCTTTTTTTTTTTTTTTTTTACTTATTAATCTAAATTAATATTAATACTTCAGTTAGAGGTTGTGGAATAATTATTGTGAGGAGTTAGAACTGTGTTTTTTACTCTTTAAATGCATAAAAATAATTTGTTAAACAACTTTGATTCCTAGTTTGTCTTGATATGTTTTAGGAAAATATACAGGAAGGATTTTGCTGCTTTGATTTTGATTTTATTTATAATAAAGTGAAGGTGTAATAAGGTTATGCTTAAACCTAAACTTTTTTGCTCTATATTTTGTGTTGTTGCCATTGACATGAATTTAAATATTATCTATTTCTATACTTGTTTGTTCTTGTGTTTTTGACATGTGTACAGAAAATAAAGATATGAAAAATATTGAAATAAAAAAAGTACTAGTTTCAGTGGCAGATTTTTTCCACTCATAAAACTATTTTCCATAAGTTAAAAATCTCCCAGTTTAACTACTACTTTTCTATCAACAGCTGCATTACCATCAGCTGTATCAAAATTAGCACAATTAAATGGAAGCATCCTTATTCATGTGATCAACAACCAGATGTTACTACTGGCGGAAACCACGAAGAAGAAGACGACAGGAAGTGGTAGGACTTGTAACATTTTTGCAAATTTATTCAAACTTTTTTTGTTTTATGAAGGACAGCTCACCCCTCTGAATGGGGATCCAAACGTTACTGCATCTTCCTCTTCCTCCTCTTCCTCCACGGCCAGGTAGACCTCTGCAGGTCCGGCTGGAGTCTTCAGATTGGGGAACGTCCAAGTCTTGGAGCGAGGAGAGAACACATTTGCTCCGTGTGCCTCTTTATCTGCAGATGTAAAATAAGATGAATTAAAACCTTCAGGAGAAACCTTTTATCTGATCAACAGAAACAAAGGCAGGAGTGTCCAAACGTTTTGCACCAAGTGCCAAAATCCTACAGGTTGAAAGGCTTCAGGAGGAAAAATTAACCTTTTTCCCCTCCAATCAAAAACACAAAACTGATATTATTGTGAATTCTTTCTCTTTTACCTGCACAAAAACAAATTAATCAAGTAATATTGTGATAAAACCAACATTACACTGCAAAAACACAAACTCTTACCAAGTACTTTTAGTCAAGTTTCTAGTGCAAATATCTTAGTACACTTGAAATGAGACAAAACTAACTTAAAATAACTTTTCAGCATCTTGTTCTAAGTCAATATTTCCTTAATATTCATAAAGAAGTGTTAGTTTCACTGGCAGATTATTTTACTTAGAAAGTGGGGAAAATATCTTGTAATAAGTGAAATAATCTACTAATGAAACAAGATTGTATGTCTTACTAAGACATACAATCTTAGCATATATAGGTCTTGGTAAGAGTTTGTGTTGTTGAAGTTAGTATGAAATTTGCTGTTATTTAACTTTTCGGGCCGCTTATTTATTTTTTTGGTGTATAAATGTTTATAAAAATAAAAATTCCTTGTGTTCTACTTAACATTTTCTGTTTTAAAATATAAACTGTTCATGGAGATCGAGATCTCATCTTAAAACATTCTTGAACTGCAGTCAAGGGCCACACAAAATTATTCCGAGGCCCACAAATAGCCCCCAGACCACACTTTGAACACCGCTGAGCTAAAATTAACCGGGAAGATTTATTTTTCCTGGCACCTTCACGTATGACTCCGGCGGAGCTCCTCCCCTCCAGCATGGAGCAGTACTGGATGGTGGGAATCAGCTGCTTGTGCGAAGTGAAGCACTCCTCCTGCGACGTCAGCTCCCGGTCCAGGGTTCGGGCCCGCCGGCCGGATCGACCCGGGGACCCGGCGGAGTGATGCTCGGCCCCCGCCCGCCCCTTGGATGGGCCCCGGCCCGCGGCTCCGCTGCTGCAGTCAGGAAGAGGGAACGTACCGATGCCGCTGTCCAGCGTGTAGGTGGAAGCACCAGAACCTGCAGGAGCAAAGAGGAAGCAAAATACTTCACACTGCAGGTTTGGGGATGCTTTAGCATCACACTTTAGCATTAAAAAGTGTTGAAATTCCCTCTTGGATCTGCAATCCAACCATTAATTTGGAAGTATTACACAAAATTCAACATTTTTCATATCTTTATACTTCTCCTTGGGTTTCTACAGCTTCTAAAAACAGCTCAAGAGATTAAAATGAAGCAATAAATTTATGTCTTTTGGTGTCTGGAAAATGAGTCGTTTTAAAGACCTCCTGAATATAACTTCACAAATCGGCAGGCACTGACCCTTCACCTAATGACCCCAGCCAAACCCAGCCTGTTACCTAGCAACCCCAGCGGAACTCAGCCCGTCGCCTAGCAACCCAACCTGAACTCCAGCCCATTTGGTCAGCTGGTTTTAAACCAGACAGTGACGTCAGATCTCAATAACACTAGAAGCTTTTCTCTCATTAAAACAATTTTTTTCCCCTGTACTTTAAAAAGTTTTTCGGCTAAGATTGCCTCTTTATTGTACTGGTGTTTTGACTTTATTGTCACAGCCTGGCCCTAATACTCTGTCGTACAACTCACAGAAGGAATGACTGAAATAAATGCCACTTTTTGAAATCCTTTCTGAGAGTTGTTCGACGAGCCACACTATAATAACTTTTCTTTAATTGCCAGAACATCAGCAGATTATTTTCAGAAAAAAGATGAGATTCTTTTCCAGAATAAACATCTTAAAACTGAAAGAAAAAAAGTTTTAATGTGAAAAAAGCTTTGTAATCAGGGTGTGACGTGTCCAGTTCGGTTTGTCTGATTCCTTGTTTGAAATAGACACATTGTTTGCATGATCATTTTGAAATCCTGCTGCTGATAAGAATTTGATGCTAATGAGCCAGAAGCTGAAAAATGATCACAGACGTCATAAACTTTTGAAAAAACACCTTGAAATTCCTGCAGATGTCTCTTACCTGCAAAGTGCTGAGAGTGAACTGAATCTGCGAGGTTTTCATCTGATGTGATTTTGCTGATTCTGTCTGATCCCTGCATGAAAAAAACAAGAACCAAGAAAGCAGTGAATGCTTGAGAAACAAACTGCACGAATCTATGGCCAAATATGGACTTTAAAGCTGAAATCAAGTAAACAGGTTTTCTTTTTGAGGATCTGATCAAAGTTCTGAATGCTTATTTTTACCAAGTGTCAGTCTAAGCTAAAAATGAAGAATAAAGGTACCTTCTCCATGTCTTCGTGACTGGTGGTGTGACTGATGACGCTGGTCTGCTGAGTGAAAACCGGCTTGGAGGTCTTACAGTCGAACGAGAGGCGGCGCTGCGGCAGACTGATCACTTCCTTCCCATCCACTCTACATTCATCAACCACAAAATGAAGTTAGCAGACCTTGTTAGAGGCTACACATATATTTCTGCCTTCTGAAACCAGCAGTTAGATGAAATTACAGTTTCCATACATTGATTACATACATTAAGATTCCAAAATAGTGGTTAGAGAACTATATTGTTACTAGATTTTGGTTATTTGCTTTTAATCAGCTGTCAAATTCAAGATGTAGATACTCTGTTTCTATTTTTGCTCACTGGAAGTTATTTGAAAGACCAACCCAGTTTTAAACTCATGTTGGGTTATTATAATGGACAACAGACCAACACTGTGTCCAGTGTGAATAACTGCAGCCTTCTATGTAAATAACTGCCTAATGCAAATGTAATGGTGGCTTAAAATAAGATGCACGTGAAATACTGTGAAATGTCTGCTCTTTTAGCTACATGAACGTTTTTAATGTCCACACAGAAACCGGGGCCATACAGAGATACAACTGAAACCAGATGTTTGCATACAATAAATAAAAAGACAAACACATTTTGTTCTCATTGCGAAGTTAAAATTGACCAAACCAAAATTGTTTTATTTCTATTTGCTAAATGCCAGAAAACTAGTTGAGACCATTTTCTAGAGATTTTTTTGTAACTTTACTTGAATTCAAAAGTTTTACATACATTTGTTCGGTATCAAGGATAACTGTATTTTAGACTGTATGACTTGGGTCAACCCTCTCTACATGCATTTAGGAAATAGAAATAATTTGTTTAATTCTTATGGACCTAAAACAAGAGAGGTTTAACTTCAGATGTTGAGAAACAAAAAGAGTATATGTCTTTTCATTCAGTGAATGTAAATATGTGGTTTAAGCTGTTTGACTCTAGAGGTGACCACAACATGAAGGCTGGAGGTGGTGGACTTTGGAAAGTTGTTTTTTTCTCAGTGAGACGACAACAAAGCGCATTCCCCAGATTGCTGCGCCTCGTTTCTGAGGTCATGTTCTGAAACTAACCCACCATCCTGAAGCCCTCACCTGTTAAGCAGCTGCTGCATGAAGTTGTCAGAGCGTCCCCCTCTGTACATTACAGCCAGCTGTCCCTGAGCTTGGTCCATCACCACCTCACAGGAGTGGCCCCTACCGGACCTCTCCACGTAGGCCCGCTCCTCCTCCAGGGCCCTCCTCAGGCCCTCAGCCTTCTCCATCAGAGTCGAGATGTTCAGACCTTCCACGCCTTCTTTGCATCTGCTGGCCATTTTGGAGTCTCTGCCCACTGAGGGGATGTTTATCTTCCACTCCTTCTTCTCGTCTTTTGCTTTGGTGGCGTCTGTTTTGCGGCTCAGCGCGGGCAGCTTGCTCTTCTTCAGGCCGAACCAGCTGGCGATGCCGTTTGAGGCTTTCTGCTTGACTTCACTGCTCTGACCCCCGCGGTCCTGCTCCTGAAGCTTCAGGACGTTCTCCTCGATCCCCTTCATCACCTTTTGCTCAATAGCAGATTGTGGAGTGCGAGCCGGCTGTAACGGCTTCTCCGCCTCGGACGTCGGGGGTCTCGGAGGAGGAGGCGGGAGGCTGTCTCCATACATTGGATTCTTCTTTCCTTTCCCGCTGATTTTTGTCCTCTCCTCTGACTTCGATGAGTAACGCGGCGTTTCCGAAGGCTTCCCGCCCCGGTGGACAGATACACCTGGGCAAGGTTTGGAAGGTGACTTCGGGGGGATTTTGTTAGGACTGTTGCTACTCTGGGGACCACTTTTGACATTGTAAGCCAGATTCAGGGAGCCAGGACACTTGATGTTGTTGCGTAGAACCTGGGGAGCATCTGTGTTGGGAGATGGTAATCCAATTTTGCTCTTGGAGCCCTCAGGCTTGGGCACGCACAGTTCTTGTTTACCTGATTGAGATTTCCCAGTCTGTTCGTACATCTGAGATGGACCAGGATACTTCAAACCAACACTGCTACTTTTAGGTTTACTATCTAAAGAGTCTGAGTACTTTGAATGCCTCTGCTCCTCTTTATGGACCTCTGAGGATCTCTCTGCCATCTTGCTTCTCTCCTCTCCAGGGGCGCCCTCAGTCACTGCGTCAACAGGCCTGATTTGTAAATCCTCAGAACTCCTTAGCTTTCCCAGCGCCGCCAGTCTGTCTTTGAAAGCGTGGTGACTAGAGTCAGCCTGGGATCTACCCGCCCCAGAGCTAGGCCTCTTGGGGATGGATGAGGAGTCACTTCTTCGGACCGGAGGCGGAGGAGGCTGAGAGACTGCCCTTACGTTCATCTCATGTTTGTCTCTTGTTCTTGGGTAGCTTGCTTGGCTCTGAGCTTTGTTGAGGGCAGCTGTGTTGGGTAAACTGTGATGGTTGACCCATACTGGACTGTCTGAATCCTCTTCATCATCAGACGTCGACTCCGACGTAGATGAGGATGACTGCTTTCGCTGAGGAGAAGGATTCAGGACACTTTCTGGTAAAGACTTTACAAGCTTCCTCTCACCACCGTTTGCCTTTGCTTGAGATGGAATAGTGCTTCTTTTCTCATGACCCTGGGTTGGCTCTTCTTCTCTGGAGGTGGACATTTCCAAGACATTTTCATAATGCGGGACCTTTTGGGAAGCTCTGGGAGAACCCATGGATGTAGCAGATGGATTTTCCAACTTTGAGCCATCACTGGGTTTTGGTGCAGAGAGATTGCTGTAGCTTATTTCCTTAGGAGGCAGAGGGCAGACATCTTCAGGCTGTGGAGGGGAGGTCGGTGCCGAGTGTGTAGCAGGGTAGGACTCGGACCTGGACGGTGGGGGTGGGGGCTGCTTGCACCTCTCCGTGGTGGTGGCTCTGCGGGAAGGAACCGGAGAGTGATACACCTCGTAGTTGTTGGTGCGACATGGGATTCTGGAGTTGCGTGTGAGCTGCGGGCTCAGGCGAACTGCCGTGGTTGGTGGCTGGGCCTTGTCCCCTATTGACGGGATCTTCAGGAACTTGAGCAGCTTGGATGGGGAATTGATGGCCGCAGTTTTGACATCATTGAGGCAAGAAGGGCTCGGACTGACGGATGCACCGGCTCGGACTGAGGAAGCTTCCTGGTCTGTGAGGTCTCTCTCGGGGATTGTTGAGGGGTCATTCAGCGCGGTGCTGGACGAATGCCCCAAGCCGTTGTGAATGTCGCTGCTTGTATCCGCAACACAGTGAGGGATCTGCACACTCTCCTCTACAGAACGGGGCAGATTGGAAGTGCCACAGAAAGCAGTCAGCTCCTCAGAAACACCACTTTCAGAGCTGTCCTGTTCCACTCTGGCCACCTCCAGACCCTGAGCTGTCTCTGTGGCTGAGTGGGCTGAGGTACCTACTGGCTGCTGGTGAACCTTGTTAACGGTACATTGCTTGGACTCTCCTGCTCTGGTCTTACTGTGACATTCGCTCATAGCAGCTGCAGGAGCATGACTCTGGGTGGAGGAGCTGGCTTTTGATGGACTACAGACATGGTTGCATGGCTTCGGAGCACTGTCCGGACTCCTTTTGCAGTGTAAACAGCATGTGCTCGCTCCCTCACACTTCACCGCCCCATCGCCGTTGACGTGCTGGTGTGCGTCAGCGTCGCTGCAGGAGCAGTGACAGTGTGTGTGGTGGGACTTGCACTGGACCGGGTGGGGGTCTGCGGTGGCAAGAACAGCCTCTGTTGACATCAGCATCTGGCTGTAGTCGCAGAAAGACAGGCTTGTGGTGGACGGGTGGAACTTCAGGGGGTCCGTCTCCTCCATTTTGCGCAGGACTTCCAGGATGTGCGCTTTCTTCTTGAAGAATGGAGACAGGGCCTCCATGGAGGCGGCGGGGCCACGAGGGCCTGGGGAGGCATGTTGTGTGCGGAAGCCATTTCCCTTTTGAAAGAAGGAGATTAAGATCAAAAGTGTATTCAGTGAGGACACCTAAACAAATTGAACAATCCAGTTCATGAAGACCTTTGAGTGCATGCGTACAGGAAATGACTGTGAACGAGATTAGCAGCCTCAGCTAAAAACAGAGCAAAGGTCAGAATTCAACACACCCACAGGTGGGGTTTGTGGACCCGCCGTTTTCTTCTCAGTGTCTGTTAAAACTCTACATGCTCGACTCTTTAATAATCACCTTGGCTTGTGCTTCAGTCTGGGCCGGCTCCACCTGTTTGGCCGAGTCATTGTGCAGCTGTGCATTGTAGTCTGGGAGGGGTCCCGCCTGGACCTGTAACAGGAGAATCACAGGGCAATTAGGAAGACAGCACATATGCCACGGGCTAGTAGAGACACACAAAACATTTCGTAACTGTAGGAACAAAATGAGACACAGGTGATACGCCCCAGATTCATCACTGTGCCAGGGAAAAAGCTTTTAGACATTCAGACAACTCATCAGTGATTAAATTATGATTTTACAATAATTAACACACTTTTCACTCAAGAAATACAATTAGTTTCCACAACTACACAGATGATGACAATACACTGCTCTACATTACGATGTCACTCCAAACCCGTCCAAGCACTGAAGGTTTAACTTTCTCCAGCTTAACAGAAACAAAACTTATTAACTTTGGACCTAAAGAGGAACGATCTAGAGGCAGCACACAGCTTCAGTTATTACAAATACAAACTAAAGATCAGGGCCGAAATCTGGATGTAGTGTTGAACTCTGACCTGAACCCTTAGAGCCACATAAAGACAGTTACAAAATTGGCCTTCTATCACCTGAAGAACATCTCCAGGATTAAAGAATCAATGACCCAGCAAGATCTAGAGAAACTCGTGTGTTTATCTTTAGTTGCATTGATTACTGCAACGGTGCCTAAAGAGTCAATCAGACAGCTGGAGGTCTTACTCTGGATCCCTGTAGATCAGAGAATAGACCTTAAAATGCTTCTGTACCGAACGGCTTGGTACTAAAATACACGTGCTGCTGTTGTATCAACCTTCCAGACCTCTCAGGTCTTCTGGTTCTGGCTTTCAGCTTTCAGCTTCTGTGCACCACAAATCTGGAACAAACTTCAAGAAAACTGCAAAATTGCAGAAACACTGACTTCCTTTAAATCAAGACTAAAAAGTTAAGAGTTGCTTATTAATATATTTGTTGTATATTTGATAATGATTTTGATTATAGTATTTGACAAAATGTAATCTGTATTGCTTGTTTCATAATTGATGACTGTTATATTTTTATGATGTAAAGCACTTTCAACTGCCCTGCTGATGAAATGTCCTGACTTGACTTCATTCATTTTAAATATTGTTTTGGGATAGAAATAAGTAAAAATGTAATAACTTTATGCACCAAGAGATATTCAAGAATGACAGGTTAGCATCTTCCATGCAATTATATCAAATCTAGTACAGAAATACAGAGGAGATCATTTCAGTTCAAATTCAAATATCTGCAATAAACATTTCAAGTTTTTCTTGCATTTTCCGTGAAAGTTGTTGCGTTGAACTGTGATCTGAGCTACCTGGTAGTGAGTGGTGGGATGGTTGGGCAGCTTCTGCTGGAAGAGTTCACAGAGCGCTCGGTTCTGTCTCTCCAGGTCAAACACCAACATCTTCAGCTTGATGCACTCCTCCCGCAGATCCTGCTCAGAGTCGGATCACAGCGACTTTCTGTTTACAACTAATCCAGGGGTCAGAGGGCAGAGGTTTAGATTCAAGACAAACTGAAGGTTGGCATTACCTTCTGATTAAGCAGAGCTTGGACCACATGATTGGCCACCTGTTAACGAAGGAGAAAAGCATTACAGAGTTACGTTTGGGCGCTGCGTTTTCTGAACGATTAATTCCCAACATGGACTCACCTCATCTAAGCAACGTTCATAAGCTTCCCTCTGGCTCTCATTCGCCAACATCAGAGCAGAGTTCTCCGCCTACAAGTAGATGAGCAGCGGGTGAAAATCAGATGTTTATGGATAAACACTAAAACTAGTGGACAAGATGATAGCAGTGGGCATTTATAGTATCAATTATCATTTATCAAAATAGATATTTTGATTTATTGTAGTCACAATAAACTCCAACTAACTTTAACCTCCCCCAAAATGTCAGAATTGTTAATTTCACAATTTTTTTCCAGTTTGTTCAATAAAAGTAACAATAAACTTGAAAATATGATTAAATGCAGCTATGATACAGGAGTTAATGATATAAATCACACTTCTTTATCTGTCTGGTGTCTTAAAAAAGAAGCAATTTTTTTTTCTTATTGTCACTTTCATTGTTGTCACCCACCTCTACAAGATGATGATTGTTGGGGCTAAAATATTTATAAACATACCTATGTAAAGACATTTATTTTCCCATTTCCTCTAGGGGGCGCCACAGCAGATCATGTGACTCCAACCCAAACATCCTCATCTGGTTCTGTGTGATGGTTCTGTGTGTAAGAGGTCTTATTAACTCACCTCCAGCTCTCGGAGTCGGTCCATGAGCTCGCTGCTGTTGTCCTCCAGGTAGGACTCCACGTCTCCTTCCTCGCCCTCCTCTTCCTCGGAACCAAAATCCTCATCACATGTTCTCTGTTCTGCCTCATCTGACATTGTTCTCATCTGCAACAAAGAGAGGAATTCTGCTGCCATCACTGCTGCCATCTTTATGCTAAACTAAAGGGAAAGCTACTTTTGGACATGAGCGAACATAAGCAGATGTTGGTAAGTAAAATAAAGACATAAGTGTTCAGTAGGCTAGAGACTATTTCCGAGGTTTGATAATAAACTTGTCTTGAATTTCTAAGCTTTGTTCTGTGCAGCAAAAGCTTTTTGACATTTTAAACTAAGCATGCTTAGCATTTAAGCTAAATAAGCTACTGTTTGGATCATCCAGGCCAGCAGAGGGTGCCAAAGATTGCTCCAACTCTCTCTCACACACACACAAACAAGTGAACGCTTCAGATTTGTAGTTCAAAGTGTAACTAAATTCCTTGTGAAAGCAAAACAAAGCCAAATTTAGAAAAATTCCACCAAAAGTGGGCGGAGCCAAGATACGCTGATGGGCGGGGCCAAGTGTGGGGATGTGTTCAGGTCAAGAGTGGCCAACTTAGCAATTTTATCGCTATATGTAGCAAATTTAAGATACTTCTAGCAATTGTTTTTTTTAAAAAGTGGCAAATCTGGTGGCTTTTTTGTGTTATTGGAGATTTTCAAATTTCACAGAATTAAACAAATTTTCACAAAAATGTCACAATTTGCACAGAAATACAAAAACAGCACCTTCTAAGTACCAGTTTAGATAGCTAAATGCTAAAAAAGTGTATTTGGGGTTTTGTTACTCTTTAATAAAGCCATTTTTAAGTTTAGTTTTAAACTGACTAATTTATTTTGCATTTAAAGTTCTACTAATGGTCGTTCGGAGTTAACTCTTCAAAGTGTGAGTGGTTTGCAGTCATATATCTGTTTTTTCTGCAGTTGTGTATACACTGATGTATATCACATCTCAAAGAAACTAATTGTAAATAAATCTTAATAAATTGCATTTTACAATTGCCCGGAAACAAAACCAATTTAACTTGGTTTAACTGGTTAACCAGTCTTTACAGACTGGCTAACCAGTCTGTAAAGACTGTTTCGAAAGTTTCGAACCAGACAGGACCGTCTCTATAATTACGTAAATATTTTTAGCTCACCAGATTTTAATATCAAACAAAGATAACCAGAGTAAATATAAATTGCAGGGTTCAAATGATGAAAACTGAGCCCAGACCTAATAGCTGGTTGCGCCGCCCTTGGTGGGAACAACCGCCAACAAGCGTTTCTTATAACTGGTCATTATCTTTTACACCCTGCGGACGGATTTTGGCCCGCTCTCCTTAATTCATCCCCAAAGGAAGGTTTTCAGGCCGGATATATCCATGTAAGGTCACAATGCTTCATCTCAATTGGATTCTAAGATTTAAATCCAGACTTTGACTAGGCCACAGTGGATTGGAAGTGGAAATACATGACAAATTTTTGAGGATTTAGTCAGGAGTAAACTGTTTTGGTTAGATTTTTATCTCAGGATGGGAGAAAACAGAGTTAAAGCTGGTAATGTTTCACAAAAAAACAGGAATCAAACCAGGGATTTGACATGATTTCCAAAAGTGAAACGTAAGCCAAAAGTTATTCCAAAGTTTCTAACAGAAACCAAAAGACTCAAGAATCTTCTTTATCTTTAGAGTTAGTTTTCTTTGTGCAAAAATAATAAATTTAGTTGTTTTTTTTGTCATTTTAATTGAAGAAAAATCAGTCATTTGGCCAATGGTTATCAAGAAATTAGCCAAGACAAGAGAAAATATCGAACAACATCAGCATCTTCTTCTGAATTATTCATCTTTCCAGAGGATTTGTAGTATTTTCAGGATATAAATACAAACTTTTATCTTGAAATGGTCAACCTCAAAATATAGACAGACAGAAGAAAGGAAGTATGTTTGGTTGGACATTGGGAATAATGTCCTTTTTCTTTTCATTTTCCCCATTTATTCAGACCTGAAACACACTTGGTTTAAAATTGGTATCCAACATGGTTCTAAAGCGAAACCACGTTGTGGAAAAATGTTTGCAGTCATCCCAGTTTGGTTTATTGTTTCAAACGCTGCTGCTGCTGTAGTAAACTTCCTCCATCCGTTTCCCTGAGCAAACCAAAACAAAGACAGACCAACCTGCCTGTGCTGCTGTCTCCACCATGTAACCCGGCTAATCCACAAACACACACCGACTGTGTGCAGAGGTAAGCCTTCATGTCCATTTCCTCCACCTATCAGGCAGCACCAGCAGCGCCACGCCGAGCGGACCGGCTGCCCGAGTCTGAGAGCGCCACGCTGCAGGGCGTGCGGCTGAGCGCCGGGCCGTCAGGCGGGGATCCAGGTGAGAGAGTGTGTGTTTGGGAAAGGTAGGTGTGTCGATCCAACCGACACATCCTGAGGAGTCATTAGAGCGGATAAGACTTGCCTGGTTCTGTGGCTGGAGGCCAGGAAGTAACTGGCACAGTTTCCAGTTTTCCTGATCGGTCACAAAAGCTGCCATGATGAAAGCATTAAAGCAGTAACAATGATCATTTAATGACATTAAGAGCTGAGCACAGGTAAATCATTTGTTGTTTTATCTTCCATTAAACTGGATTTCTCCCTGGATGTTGCCCCTGAACAGTGAGTCACCCGGTTAAACTGGGTTACATGTTCCTCCTTCACCAGAAGCACACGATGTGGTTTATTTAACCTCACTCCCACACACACTGCTGTAAGGATCTGGGTTAATCCTCGGATCAAAGACGCTCCAAAGAAAAGCTTCATTCACTCCGATCGAGTCGGGTTCTGATAAACCGGTTTCAGCAAAAGCACAGAAATAATTTTCCATATTTATCTCGTTTTGTTCCAACTCTGTTTCCATTACATTTTAAATATAAGATGAATACGTTAACACAGATGATTCTGCAGAAAATTCTTTAGCCTAGCGCTGCTTTAGCCATGGTCAGATTATTCTTTTCAACCTTAATGTGATTAATGTCAACATTATCACCCTCTGCTTGCACACTTGTACTTTTCTTTTTGTCTTTGATTCCAGAGAACAAGTAAATAAAGACGTTTTCAGCGAAGAAGGAAACAAGATGAGTGCTGGTAGTTTTCTGAAGCCATTATTTATCAACTATCCTTTCCACTGAATCTACCCTGCTAGCAGGTAGCACTAAACCATTTACCTGGAACTATTTTTCCTAGAGGATGATGGGAAAGCACTTCCTGTTTTCAGGATTATTATTTAGTCATGTCAGGTTGATCTAATCAGAAGTTCATATTCCCTGCTAACTAACAGATTTTATATCACAGAGACTTTCTCAGCGTCATCTGCGAAGAAAGCGAGAATAACAACATTTATGTTCTGAGGCACAAATCCAAGATGAAGCAGTCCATCTGCGCATCCTTAAAAAGTCTTTTTTTAAAGTCTTAAATATATATATATATATATATATATATATATATATAAAAATTAAGGCCTTAAAATGAAGTTAACTCATTTCAAAAACAGTAATTTGACCTTAAATATATTAATTGCAGGTCTTACATTTTGTTGCATGCAGACACCTTAATTACTTTGACGTGAGGCGGTTGCAGCTAATGCTAACTAGCTTCTAATATACCCTTGCTAGCTAGTTAGCTAAATAACTTTTTTACATCAATCATGGTTAAATGCCAAGTCATCAAATTTCATTCACAGTGGTTTTAGAAAGTTGAGATAGAATTTTGAAAAATTTAATTAGGCCTTAAATACATTAACACAGGTCTTAAATTTTTTTGTGGCAGGACTATTTAATCTTTCATGTTCTTATACCGTTGCTAGCTAGCTAGCCTTTTTACATCCAACATGGGTAAGTATGAATTTATCACTAATTTATCATCTTTTTCACATTTTCATCAGGATACAGGTATTAAATTACAAACACAATGGTCTTTAAAAGTATTAAATTGAGGTGGTGAAGCCTGCAGAAATCCTGTTTGAGGTTAATTGATCAAATTTATCACTAGTTGACTGGATGATGTTTGTCTTCACTACTGACTCACTTCTGTAGCGAACCCGTACGATGCTACATGCATTCTGCTCAAAAAAACTGGAGTCAAGGCTGTAGAGAGCCATATGCAGAGTGAGAAGCAGAGAGCTGCTGCCAAAAGCCACAAAAAGACCCCAGAAATGTGTCAGTTTTGCTCCCTTGGCGTGGCTAAAGCTCCACAGAAATTGCTTTGTGCTGCTGATACTAGGACTGGCCTAAGCGCATGTTGTACATTGGTGCAACAAAAACTCTGAAATTTGAGTCAAAGTGGATTTAAAACATGGTGGTAAAGCACCAGTTTAACCTAGAGATTATTTTTATTTTAACAAAGTTGTTATTATAGAGGGAAATACAGCTTAGAAAAGGAAAAGGGTAGATCATGGAACCAGAGGATAGAGCCACAGATTCAACTATTTGACAACAAATAGGGAAAAAATGAAAATGAACAGTAATAAATGTATTTTTCTTTTCTTTTGTACATTTGTCACAATACAGGTCTTAAATTTCATTCACAATAGTCTTTAAAAAGTCTTACATTTGAGTTGCTGAAACCTGTAGAAACCCTGATTAAAAGTATTGAGAATACTCTGGGTTTGATTTGCTACAATACAACTGCAGAGGCCAAGGAGAAGCAAATATCAAGAATTTGTATCTAAGGTGAGGAAAATAAAATTAATTTGGACTTATGCCGTTTCTCCATAAAGACATCCTAAATGTTCTTATGACTAAAACCAAACGAAATATTCCAAATATGAAATGGGAACCCCCATCAAAACACTACAACGCATAATGGTAAATGTTCATCGGCTTTCAGAAGAAATGAGCAGAGACACTGCAGGCGTCGAGTAACAGGAGCTGTTTGCAAAGTGTTTACTGGAAGATTATTGAACATGGCCGACAGCGAGCCCTCACGGACCAACCTGAGCAGCAGCATCTGAAGCTTATGGAGCCGTGATTGACTCAACACAGTCACATCTACACGTATAATGGAGGGCTGATCAATGGAGCCCATCTAAGAACGGAAGCAGATTTTCACCGGCCGGCCGACCTTGGATGCAGGAACGATACCAGGCGGTTATAAATACCAGCTTCTCTCCACGCTAATGCACATCAAAGCTCCAGGCAGCAACGACCGAGACGCGTGCACGTTCCTCTGTGTGCACGTGGAAATTACAGCGTAGAGCAAAAGACAACAAAAGTGGGGCTAAATATATACATGAACGTTTGGCACTGCGTTCACTGATGTGGTTTTGTCTCAGGGGAACGAAGACAGATGAACCTGTGTTTTTAAATCAGGCACAAATCAGCAGTTCAATCATGAAATGCTAAAAACTGTTTTAACTTAAGCTAGCATGTTTCAGGTGTTTGAACTGTGTTGAGTTATTTTACTTGCAGCCTGGTCTTTAAAAACAAACATGTCCGCCATATTGTTCTAAAAACCGTAAACAAAGAATCGGTTTCAGAAAAGTTTTCATCCACGCTGAAATAAACCACTGAGAGTTGTTTTAAACCAGAGGTGTCCAAAGTGCGGCCCGGGGGCCACTTGTGGCCCTTGGACTGATTTTGTGTGGCCCCAAACTGCTGTTCAGAAATGATACAAGTTTGACCCGAGTACCGCAGCTGGTTGATGCAGATGGTGACTTTTTAAATATAATCAGGGAAAATAATTACTTTTTTATAACCAAAAAAGTAATTTTTTGGTAAAAAACTTGTATTTTTACTGAAAAGTTAACTTTGATGCACCAAAATCAGCTTTTATGTAATTTATTAAAACTTGGCTAAATATTAGCAAGTGCTTTGAAAGAAAGTGACCCAAATCCTGTTTTTACACTGAGAGTAAAATCGTTCCATTGAGTGGAAGCTTTTCTTTTAATCCTGTAAACGTGGGAAACATATATCTTGTTACTTTGCTTGTATGATTGAAATTGCTTTGGAACAGTTATTTACATCTTTTTTTCTGTCTATTAATGTGTAAAATTCAACAACAAAATATCTTAAATTTAAAATAAAAAAAGATTATGCCAACAAAAACTTACTGAAAAATAACACAAAAATTTTAAATAACGCAAAAGTATGAAATAAAAATGATGATTATGTTATATGAATATATTATATTTACATCAATAGTAAATACTAAAATAGTAATGAGCATTTAAAAAGTAAAATTACAGACAAAAACATAAAATCTGCCAAAAATAAAAAAGCGGGAAAGATTAAACACCTAATAAAAATAATAATAATAATAATAATAAAAACTCCCTCCAAAATAAAAACATTTATCCTAAAGATATTTTTAATGATGGATTTAAATAGAATTTGCACAATTAAAAAAATATTTTTAAATTAAATTTAAATGAGTGTGGGATGTAGATTGAAAGCTGCAACTGATAATCATCATAATCACCACTGATTATGTATCTGTATTATTTATTTATTTACAATCTGTTTAGATTTAATCTGTCTAATTTTAATCTGATGTCTTTTTCTTATTGTATGTTTTTCTAACTTCTTTGGGCTGGACTTTGAATCGTCTCTGGCTGAAAGGTGCTACATAAATAAAGCTGCCTTGCATGTTTGCTTCAGGCTGCAGCGCAGGTAAATCTGAGCCCAACACGGTGATGAAGATGGAGGCTGGGCGAGGCAGAGGAGGGAGGCTGCACGGTTCCTAAACTGCAGGATCGCCTTGATGATGGCTGCGGTTTGGGAGGCAGCGAGCGGACTGCACAGGGAGCCTCTGACGGGGCGGAGGAGAGGCTCGGTGGGTCCCGGCGGCTCCTTCCACGGAGCCGGGCTGGCAGCCGCTCAGCCGCCGGTTCTGTCACAGAGAAACCACCGGGGGAAGCAAAGCTGCTGCTCCGAGGAACAATGACACATTAGTATTCACTACAGGCCGCGTTGTTTCATGATAGAAACTATTGTTCCTGTCGGTGAGCAACGCGAAGGACCCGATGCGTGAATCGTAATCTCACACCGGGTGAAATTACTATTGTGAATTCATTTCCAGCCCAACAGCTAAAATAATCCTCGGAAGAACAGCAGAAGTCTGAAAAGCAGCTTCTGCAGACTATCGGATTTTTCTGCAACCCAATAATCAAACCTCTGCCTGGTTTCTGCATTTAAATACAACCTTTGCTACGGAGGCATTGCTCAAATTTAAAATAAAGCTGAAATGTAAAGTCCATGTGCAACCACAACGACGAACATCAATATTACGGCCCCCGCTGCTTCACCCTGCTGTAATTTAGTTCTGGTTCGTCTGTTGTGAGGAGAAACGTAGAAAAGCAAAAATGCAAAGGGTTGAAACATTATTTTTAGCGAGACGCTCAACATTTTTCAGAAGCTGCTTCAAAAGTTGTAAAAATGAAACAGCAAATTCATCTTTATTAAATCTGATGAGATATTTCCTCTTGCTTTTAGAAAAAACAGGAAGGAAACTACCAGAATATCACTTCTTCATAAAAATGGCTCCTTGTTTTTTATTATTATTATTTAAAGGAAAACTTTAAGAGTTGTCTTTTATAAGTTATAATGTTCGATGACTTTTAGGTCTGACACCATAAGTTTTGCTGGACAATAAATTACCCCAGGAATTATTGCGATAAACCATAATATTGTTGTTTTTAGACTATTTTCCACTAATATAATGGTAATGGCACAATTAAACAAGAACACATCATAAAAGCTTAATAAACTTTAAATTCTAATGAACATTTAACACTGGAACAGACAAAACAACAGACAACAAATAAACTTAATTACTAGGTCTCTATAAGCAAAGTTATTCTTCAAATAATTGAAACCAAAACACCAGAACAAAAACTTTTATCATCCAGTTTTCAGTTAAAGACAAAATAAAAGAGAAAAACAGCAAATGATGCAAATGGAAATTATTGAACTTGTTTAATTTATGATGCAATTCATTGATTTATTGCTCACTGCGACAGGCCTTCTGCTCCAACTGATAAATTGTTCAAAAGCTGTAAAAACAAACCAAGAACTTTATTTATATTAAATCTTATGGCTGTGATATTTTGTCTTGGATAGAAAATAGTTGGCCGAGGACATGGCGAGGCATTCAAGTTGTACTTGGAAATTAAAATTTCCAAGTTCCAAGTCATAAAACTGAAGAGTCGATGTTGGAGCCACTCTGGGTTTATTACCCAAAGTGGCTGCTGGACTTCAGAAAACTGCAGGAATCAATTATTTATTTGGACTTCTGACAGGTTTGTAGAACCCTGAGCCCGTCAACCACATCTTTTCTTCGTTGTGTCTCATAAATATGTTCTACGCTTTTATTGCTAATATTTGTTTGCAATAAAACAATTAGCAAATCCCACTGGTTTTACTACGTATCTGTGCACCAAATGACCGTCGGTGGGTTAGGCCGACATCACCACACAAACATTTGGTAATCTATTAATTTCCATTAACAATTATGTCGTAATCTTTCAACATTTGTAAAAAGCTGCTAATGGTTGCTTTATATTATGTTAAATATTGACTGAGCATAATATTTACCATCTAAGGGAAAAACTGCTAAATTGTGTTTGTGAGAAAATAGACAAAGATTTGTGCCAATTTGTAATGGAAACGCAGCTGCAGAAACATATGAATCAAGCACAAATACATAGCATGTAATCACCTTGTGTGAAATCAGAGATACTGCAGAGAACAGAAGTAAAGCTGCCTGTGGGTGATTATAAAGGAGGAGGACAGTGAAGAAGCAAACAGATAGCAGAGACGCTCAGAGTCTTTTTGTTTTGGTTTTCTAAATGCACCCTTCTCTGAAGCCCAGAGTTCATTAGACATGGCCGAGTGTAAACAAAGTGCAGGAGGCGCCGTTCGCAACGTAAGGCTCCAATCAGAGAGCAAAAAGAGCTGGATCGTGTGTTCAACCTCCGAGCCAAGCAGGCATGTTGCGCTTTTGTTCCTCCTGAAAGTGACTCAAACAGACACCTGCAGATAAAAAATGTGAGCTGCAAGAACACGCAAATACGCTGCAACATGACACCGAAGGAAGAAGCTAACCTGCTGTAAATAAATAGCCTTACTGTCCTTTAAGCAAATCACCCAGCAGCATCTGAAAGAGCTGGTTTAACTTCTCATACGAGAAAACCACAGAAACAAAGGGAGTTTTTCTGTTTTTGGTTTTGGTAAAGTGTCTCTCTAACAGGAAACCTGACAGAACAGACAGGAAATTCAACAGGGAAGTGGCACATTTCAATGGAAAAGGCATTAAAGCACAACTAATTTCCACAGCATACAGTTGTTAGTCTTTCTGTCCTAAGATGTTTCCACCAAACTGGATCTGACTGTGGAAAATCAAACCAGTTTCTTCTATATAGTTCCAGTCAAAAAGCAGTCGATTTGACTGAGTTTTCACACCATTTCCCCACACAGGAAGGAAGAGCTGATTTATGGTTTGAAGAGTTTGAATCGGTTCAGTTTAAGTCTAAAGAACTGGTCTTAAAAAAGTTCCTCAGTGTACAAACAGACGTCAACCAGCAGCCTGGGCCATAAAGTTTTGGGGAACTCCAAAAGTTTTCTTTTTGTTTGATTCATTAAAAAAATGAATCAAACGAAATTGTTTGATTTCAAACAATTTTGTACGTTTCACATGAGTTTTTTTTAAATGGCTTGATTTTTAAGAATTAGCATTGGGACCTAATTTTGATTAAGTTTTATTTTAATTCAGATAAAAGGATCCAAAACGGAACCTTTGTTGCGTGTTTCTGGTACGCCCATAAATCTGACGCACAAGCGTCGTCTGCGAACAACAACAATTAAAGCCGCTTCTTTTGACCCACTGGGGGTTAATTTTTGCTTCAGAAAACCAAACTAATTGGTTGCTGGAAAAGACTATTGTCTGTGTTAAAGTAATTAGCATATCAGCAAATTAGCTAAATTAGCATCTCAATGCTAACATGTTGCAGCAGCACAAACGTCCCCAATGCTAATGTTTACGTCCACAATCCACATTTCTATAGAAGCTCCATGAATGATCTGAGTAGAGTAACACTTAATAACCTAAGTTACAAATTAAAACAAATAAATGTCTTTGTTGTTGAGCTTATATGTCTATTTATTCAATAATCTAGAAGCAAATTTTTTATTTTTTTATTGAAAATGTCAATTTATGATGCAATTCTTAGATTAAAGATCCTGTGGTTAACTTATAGTTTATTATTTTAATGCTAATCAAAATAAAATATTTGCAAACATAAGAAAATGTCATACAGAAAGAAAAAGGTGATCTGGCTGACCTGTGGGTTGAGATCCTGTTATGATTCTCCCGTCAAGCTCCTCTGTCCCCCCGACGACGACGACGCCACAGAGCTGAGGGAGAGAAAACACCAGGAAATGTTTAAAACACAGAAAACCTCTTCTCAGTTTAGATTACCCACACAAAGCTGACCTGCAACACATTCGCTGCCAGTCCTGTCTTACATTTTAAAAACGTATTTCACATATTTTTCAGGAATGCTAATAAATAAATCGCTGTTAGATGATTTGGCTCCACCTTTCTTGACAGAATTGCTTACATTCAGCTGTACTGGAGGGTTTCCAAGCATAAATGGCATCATTGGCATCACATTCAAGTCATGTTCTTTGATCGGGTCAGCTCAAAACCTTCCGGCTCTTTACCAACTTTATTTGCTGTTCAGAGGTGGACTTGCTTCAGAACCTTGACTTGCAGTAGATCCAGTTTGACTGAAGACTAAACTGCAACGATTGTTACATTTTCAGCTACTGCGGCTCACTTTCATGCAGCACTGAAAAAGGTTTGGTGGTAAACCAACCAAACCTTTTGAAAAACCAGTTCCCCTCCTCACCTGTGGGGGCGCTGCACCAAGAACCACTGAAGAAAGCGACACAAAAACTTTTGAAAACACTGAGCACAACTTCCTCTTTCACCAAATGTGAACAAAATTTGCCAAAACCTGTTGAGTGTGTTTTTAATTAAACTTTTTTTTTTGAAGCATTTGAAACCCAAATGGATGAACAAAAACATACAAAATGTGAATTTTAGACGATACGTCCCTTTTATCTCAATCTGCAAGTGACACGGTAGATTTGTTTTGACAAAAAAAAAAAAACCTGGAGAATGTTGCCAATTTACCTACTAGACGTTTGCAGTCTGGAGCCCTGATGAAGATTAATCCAATAATGTGATAATAATACATTAATCTGAAGTTGGCGACGTGAGCCTGACAGCCAGTGCTCCTGTGATCAGCTGAGAGAAACTAAGAGCAGCAAATGTTGGTCTGTGCCAACATGCGATCTAACTGCAGTGGAAGAAGACTGGGCAAAGTGACAACCAGAGTAAAGATGTGAAGAACAGCAAGTCCTTTCTGGATGGTAAGAAACACTTCTCTTTTCCAGCAGCCATTGTACAGCGCATACAGCTGACCAAACGTGTTTTCTTTAAAAATGAAAACCAGCTGCACTCAAAAGATTTTCTTTGTACTCCTGAGCTATGAACTCATCTATCGAGCATTTGTGTCCCAAATCATAAGACGGAAACAATGATGTGCCTCTTATTAGTGGGTGTGAAAGGAGTTATTTTTGCTGCGACCTTCCAACGCTCCACCAGCAAACAGGAAACCGGGAGGACGGCTCTCCGTTACCCTCGGGATAAGACCACATGCCCCCTACTCCTGTGTCTCGCCCTTTTCTTCAGTCTTTTCTTTCCCCCTTTCATCTGAGTCATTGTAGAGGAGCAGCGATGAATAATTCAGCAGATATGCTGTTTAAGATCAGACGGGATGCACAGCGCCACACAAAGACTTCTTACAGTCTAAAGTGGGATTCCCCATCAACCTTGTTAATTAGGTCAGGAAAGGGAAAGTTCAGATTGTAAGCAGGACACTCCATCTGCCGCCGTGATTCCCTTTTTGTGTCACATCGACAGTTTTGTTGCAACAATAACTCCTCATTCCTAAAGGCTTCCCTATCTGAGCCTGATCCCACAGGATCGTATCAAACAGGAATGGGATTAGAGTGTGGAGCATCTGCCAGCTCAATCTGGGTTTAAATCGAGGATCATCTGGTGTTGCTGAACTGCGCCCTGTACACCTGGCTCGTGACCTGTGATCCGTGTCGATATCACATTGACAATCAAATCTGACGAGTAAATACAACAATAAACATTTAGACTAATACAAAATTCTGGAAGAGATTAAGTCAAAAAAAATTACAAATCAAGGCAAAGAAACGTAATGAAAAAAATAACATTTACTCTTTAAATCTGTAGTAAATGTGTGAAGAAGCTAACCTGAAACTGTTGTTGAACTTTATCAATAATTTTAAAGAAGAAAAAAAGTGAATCTCATACAAGCTCTTAAAAAGCTAGCAGTTACTTTGTTTAGGTTAACAAACACAAATTGCTATACTAAAAGCAGAATAACAGTCAAAATGTGAACATTAGCATGAAACCGTTTTAACTTACAATCCTAGCAGAATTAGTTCATGTTCAAATGGTATTATCCTAGCCTTAGCTAATATGCTAACATTAGCATGAGATGATTTTATGTTACAATCTTAGCATAATTAGCTAAAGTTCTAATAGTACGTCTGTTAGCTAACATGTTGCTATGCTAAAAGAAAACCAACGTCCAACGTCCTTCAAAGGCCACACAGAAAATAAATAACGCTGTGGAGTGCATAGCATGCCAGTTTGACAGCATTTCAGATATTTAAAACAAAAAACTGATCAATAATCATCAGTATCAGTAATTATGAATGTTGACTGATATGAAACGCTTTTATTGTGATAAGTTTTTCAGCCAAATTTATCAGACCTACTTAATCTCCTTGCAGTTGATGCAGAATTTATTAGACACCCTTTGTAATAATACTAGGGAAACGTTAATATTAGCTAACAAGCTAGCAATAGCATGAAAGGATTTTTAGCTAACAGTAGTAGCAAAATGAATTAACATTTTAATGGAAGGTAGTAGTCTAACATAGTGATGTTAACATTAGCACATATGTTACAAACACTAAAATTTCCATTTTAGAGATAACATGAAAACTAACTACACGATATTTGGAAAACTACATTATGATTTATGTGATTATTGTGATGACAAAACTGATTGTGATTAAACCATCATCACAATGTTTCTATTGATCTGCCAGAGCAGATCAATAGGCCACACCGCAACGCACCGCAGAGATCTCAATCCGATGTGAGGATAAAGAATCAATCACAGAACTACAAAACATCACATCTAAAATATTCTTTGTGATTGAGATATTGTCTCTGTGCCTCTAACAGACCACAACATATCAATAAATACATAATTAATAAGGGTACACTTCAAAACACAAAACTGTACCCAGAACTAGATCCACTTGCAGATTTTTTCACCTATAACATGGAAAATGTATTGATATAAGTGAAAAAAATCATCCAGTGGAACTAGATATTTTTTATGAGTATAGAGGAATTTTTGCTAAAAATAAGCATCAATATCTTGCTGAAAAGTTACTTTGTTTTATTTCAAGTGCATTAAGACAGTTGCGGTAGAAACTAAATAAAAATATTTGGTAAGATTTTGTGTTTTTGCAGTGACAGAGATGTACAGAAGAGTTTTTTTAAAGTCTATCGGAGAAGCAGCTAGTCTTCAAATAACATTATTATGTTTTAGACAGTTTTTAAATTATATTAAAACAAATAAAAACAATAAAAAGAAGGAGATGCAGCCGTCATCATCATCTGAAGACTAAATGTTGTGATACAAAGATTGAAGAAGCAGTTTGACGCCAAAAGAAGGAAAGCAGAAAGTATCAAGAGGATGGAAATAAATCAAAGGAAACTGCTGCAGCGGTGAGAAGAAATGCACAAAAGCTTCTTAGATCATGTCAGCCTCACTGCAAGGGATTTGGCGCAGGAAAGACCGTCTGCGGATGTGTCAAACGCCACCTTTTCCATCTGCCAATCTGGAGATACTGAAGTTCTTGCTCTGAAAGCAAAGTGTGTGGGTGAGGAGGAGATGTAAACAAAGAGACTAAAACCCAAATCCTCACATGGAGGCGTCAACAAAGACAGGAGATGACTTAATTTTTCCTCCCTTTTTCCAAAAAGAGACACAAATCTAGGTCAAAGTCGTCCATTTTTTGCAGACGTTAATGCAGATAAATATCAAAGAGGAGGAGTGATGTGGGGGGAGACAGAATCAGGCTGACGGGCTCCCTCAGTGCCACTTCCTGTCTCGTGTTTGGCTATATGAACCGAGTCAAATCGGATAGCATAGGGTGATATTTGGGGGATGGGGATGCAGGTTGGAAGAGGAGCGCTTCGCCTCCCAAAACGACTCGGACGTGTGAGAGCAATGAAAGCAAAAATAAATAAAAATAAAAATGTAAAACAGCAGGAACTGCACAAGCAGCTTCCAGGCTGCGGCGTCCGACACCCACTCAGGAGATTTATGGCACTTTGTTAGCTGCAACCCAAACAGACTCGAGTTCAGACCAGACCTGAAAACAAACACTGCCGGACGAAAAATCGTCCCGGAAGTTCCTGCGATAAACGATTAATATCGCTGCTTTCAGATTATGTTCAATATAATGATGCCAAACTGTAAAATCTATTGAATATTTAACACTGGAACTGGAAGACATTTAAAATATCCAAAATAAATTAACAAAAAAGCAACAAATAAAATTTATTATGAAGACTTTTGCCATTCAGAAAAGAGAAACAATAAATCATCATCAACATAGAAATAATTGAGCTCATTTTAAGTTATAATGCGATTAATTGATTTATTCCATTAGTTCAGCAGTTTTCACGCTCAGTAAACCTGACATACACCAAAAAAAAAACGGTCACAGACATTAAAAATCTGCTTTGCTATGACACAGAGACTGCATCGCCTCCTGCAGCTCCAGGCTCTGCGCTCACCTTGCTGTCATCCAGTCAGAGCATCTGAAAGCGAAAAGGCACCAGGAAGACGCCGGAACCAGAAGCCTCGGCTTTACATGTCTGCTCCCCGGCTGCGGAGGAGGAGAAAATCCCCCCCAGTCACTTTCCAAAGCCGGTTTCCTCTACGCCGGGCCTGTCCTTGTGTCTGCAGCGGCGGCCGGGTCTCCCATTGTTCCAGGACGAGTGAAGCAGGCTTCCTCACCCCGACAGACCCAGCCTACTACAACAGCTGTGGACCAGCCCCCCACCTCTCTGCTGCTCCTCCTGCCTATCTGCTAAACATTAACCCTGCAGCTGCTGGCTCGCTCGGGCCATAAAGACGAGGAGATGATGGCTGGTTGGAGGCGGGGAGGAGGGGGCTGCAGAGCGGACAAAGAGACGTAACAGAGAGGGGATATCCTACAGAACTGACAGGACTTCTGCATGGATCCGTTCTGTGCCCTAGAAAGAAAACAGGCTCTGTGCTAAGAGGATTGTCTTCCTCAATCACTTTGGCAGGAGGTGTTGCATGTGAGGAATGTGTGACTGCATGGAGGAAAATGGAAACCACTGGAAACTCAGGTTGATACAAACCAGAGAGCTCAGAAAATCTGATGAAAACATGAAGAAACTGAACTGAACCTTCAAAATCAGGTTCAAATCAAAACCAAGACTGGTTCTGTTTTCATCTGTTACCAAAACGCCACCATAAACACAAAGTTTCATTGTTTGGTCTTTTTAAATTTGTTTTGCTTCGTTTAGGATTCTGAGTCGTTCATATGCAACAGTGTAATAGGTTTATTGTAGATAAAAAAAAAGGGAGAATAACTCAGAAATTTTTATCTTAATCTCAGAAATGTTCTAGTAAAAACAAGGAAACATCTGTGCTCCAAAAGTTTAAAATTTGTTAGAATAAAATTTTGAAATTTTGTGATTAATTTCAGTAATTTCTAGAAAAAGCGAGAACATTTCTGAGTTCAAAAAATTTTAAGTTTTGTGGGAAAATAACTCAGAAATTTTGAAATTATTCTCAGAAATTGTCTTAAAACCCAAGGAGGTTTTTTAGCTCTAAATTTAAAAAAAATTGCGTGAAAGTACGGACAAAATTCTTAGATTAATCTGAGAAACTTTCTAGAAAAAACAAGGAAATTTATGGGGTCAAATAGTTAAACATTTATGGAAAGTACTTAAGAAATTAAGTTAAAAAAAATATAGAAAAAACAAGTTTATAAAGTTCCAAATTCAAAAATTTGTGAGAAAATAAACATAAAATTTTGAGATTAATCTCAGAAATATTCTAGAATAAACAAGGACATTTATGAGCTCCAAAGTCAAAAGTAAAAAAAACTAAGAGTTTGTTTGTTTGTTTGTTTGTTCTTGTTTTTTCTCAAAATTTTGATGTCTTTCCTCAGATTTCTGATATTAATCACTGAATTGTGACTTTTGTTTTCAGAATAAAACTCTCTTCTGTATGACTGACAGTATAGTTCAAGTCAAACTGACAACCATCTAACCGAACCACTGCTCTGTTCTCGTTTCCAGCTGTTGAGAGCATCATGAAAGAATGTGAAGAGCAAACAGAAACAGAAAGTCCAGACCAAACTGTGTCAAGTCTCCCTCCTGTACATGTGTGAAAACAGTCATGATTTCTGCAGCAGCAGCAGGGGGTTTTCGGACCCAGCTTCACGTCTACGTGTGGTTTATCCGTCCAGGTTTTCTTCCTGCCTACCCATGTGACTCATCTGCTGTCCTTGTTAATGAAGCCACATCATCCCTGTAGACATACCAGACGAACTCAGCAGAGTCTGATAACAAAAGAGCTGCAACAGCAACAACTAGAGAAGGAAAACATGAGATTCAGGAGGACAAACAACCAAGCAGCTCCAAGGGCATCCGCAGGTCATTTCAGGCCTGATCTTATGATTTGTAAACCAAAGAGGCAAAATAATGTTTCTGAGTAATGAACTCCTCCCTCACACTGCGAAAACACTGAATTTAACCAAGTATTTTTGTAGAGTTTATGGTGCAAAAATGCTCGTATACTTAAAATAAGACAAAACTAACTTACAAGTAAGTTTTTACCAAGATGTATGAGCTTGTTTAAAGTAAATAATTCCTTAATGTTGATTTTAAAATGTACTAGTTCCACTGGTTATACCAATAAATCTTTTTTAAGTGCTATAAGTGAAATAATCTGCCAGTAAAACTAGTACTTTTTCATCAATATTAAGGAATTATTGACATAAGACAATAGCTTAATAGTTACTTATCAGTTAGTTTTGTCTTAAATGAAGAGTATCAAGATATTTGCATTGGAAACTAGATCAAAAATGCAGTATTCATCAATTAATGAAAGTTGATAAGTTGAGCAAACATCTTAGTACCCTTGAAATAAAACAAAACTAACTTATAAGTAATTTTAGGAGCTCGTTTTAAGTGAATTATCCCTTGATACTGATTTTAAAAAGTACTAGTTCCAGTGGCAGATTAACTTATAGCCATATTTTTAAGCAGGTTTCACCAACTACAATTCAAGACTTTTTAAGACCAGTATGAATGAAATTTAAGACCTGAATCACGACAAAAATGTACAAAAGATGATACATTGGCGCTAACTTTGCACTTACTCATGAAGGATGTAAAAAAAAAAAAAAAAAGCTAGCTAACTAGCAATCGAGGGGATATTAGCAGCTAGCTAGCGGTAGCCTCAACTGTCGCAATGAAGGTGTGACAGAAAATTCCCGCACAAACAAAACCCCCTGCATAGAATATATGGGAATAAGTAGATCTGCCACGACAAAATTTAAGACCACTGATTAATATACTTAAGAAAAACTAGCATTTTTTTTTTAAATTTAAGACTCTTTAAGGTCTTAGTTTTATGAATTTAAAACTTTTTAAGGACACACAGACATTCTGTATTAGTGAAATAATTTCACTTATATTTTTTAATAAAAATTAAACAATTATTGCCTTAAAAAGCTCCTCTATCTTTCTGAAAAGTTACTTGTAAGTTAGTTTTATCTTATTTTATGTGTATTGAGATATTTGCACCAGAAATTAGGCAAAAATCCTTGGTGAAATTTTGTGTTTTTGCAGTGCAGAGTTCTGCTTTTAGCTTTTTAAAAACAGATTCATACGATTTGAATGCTGACTTTTTGTATTATTTGAACCTGAATGCAGCAGACAGAAAGATCTGACCTGAATCAACTCAACGCGTAAAGCTCACTTCCTATACGGTGAAAATCCGGCGCCCCGGAGCGCCAACATGGCGGCCGCTGGGTTCAGACGAGTCACTCGGATCCCGGGCCACCCCGTTTGGCGAGGACTGAGCTGCCCCAGATTCACGGAGGAATTACAGCTTTCGTGTCTGAAATGACAGTGGGTGGGGAGGGGCGGCTTTGTTTTCTACCAAGACGAATGATAAATCCCATCTGGAAAAACATAATCAGTTTAATCAATTCAACAGGAAACGTTTCAGGATTTATCACCTTATTACTGAAACATGTTTTACAAGCTACCATACAGACAGAACAAAGCAGGGATTGATAAAAATATAGAATTTTATTTATTAGTTATTTTTGGTAGTGAGCTCCAAGTTTGAATATTTCTACGAGATTTTTCTAAAGAACAAATAAGTTCATTTTCTACGTCATTCAAGCTCATATTGGCAGCTGCACTGCAAGAACACAAAATCTTACCAACTATCTTCTTGCCTAGTTTCTAGTGCAAATAGCTTAGCGTACTTAAAATAAGATAAAACTAACTTAAAGGTAACTTCTAAGTTACTTTTGTCCTATTTCAAGCGTACTACATTGGCACATTAGGGCCAATGTACATAGAAGAAAAAGGAAGAGTAAATTTGCATCAAAAATCTTTTAGATTTAGAAGTTTCTGAGTCTGAAAAGTGAAAACTGTACTAGAAATAGAAACTAATCTCAGAAAACATGGAAATTGTTGAGTTTCAAAAATTGAACATTTTTGACTTTGGAAAATATTTCAATGATTTTCTAGAAAGTTTCAGAGGCTGATCTCAAAATTTTTGAACTCAGAAATTTAAAATTTTTTAGGACATTGCCAAGATTTAAAAGTCAAAAACTTTGGACGCTTGAAGATTTTTGATTCTTGAAGCTCAGAAATTTCTTTTTTTTCTAGATTTTTTTTTTTTTTTTGATTAATTAAAAAAATCTGATTTTTTTCTTGCCAATTTCTAACTTTTCAAACTCATATTTCCTTGTTTTTTTTCTGGAAACTTGTAGAGGTTTTTGGCAAGACTATGGGATTACGCAGCCTGATGGTTTCTAGTGTGTAAATTTACACTAGAAAATAGGTCAAAAATACTTTTTAAACTCAATTTTTTTTGTTTTTTTATTTTCTAGAAAGTTTCTGAGATTCATCTCAAAATTTCAATTTTTTTTCTCATAAATTTTTGACTCTTGAAATGCAGAAATTTCTAATTTTTTCTTGAAAATTTTCTGAGATTAAGCTCAACATTTCTAAAAATCTAGCAAATTTTAAACTTTCCACGAAAAAACAAGAAAAATTTTTTTGTTGGAAATGTCCTCACCATTGTTTATAGAAACTAGACCAAAAAGACTTGGTGATTTTTTGCAGTGCAGCTGGTAGTGACTCTGCATGTCATTTGCTGAATGAAGGACTTTCAGCAGATTGTCGTTGCTCTGCTGCGTCAGAGACAAACTTCTGTATGAACTGAATGGGACATTGAGCGAAAAGCTTCCCCAACATGACCTGAAAGAGTCACATGTTGCCCGGCAGCTAACGCTGGCGAAGGACGACGACTCCAAACATAAAAGCCTTATTGTCGCCCAGAGAGAACCTTCAATAACCCAACGAGAAACGGAGACGGCATGAGGAAGTGAAGGGTGATTACATGAATCCTAAAGGAAGGAAGTTTACTGCAGGCCGACCCGCATGGCGGCATGTGACGGCCTCCAGCTGCCATGGAAACAACGACACTCAGAGCTTCATGAGGAAACACAATCAGACCCCAAAGACACAAGATGGAAATGCAGCGCCGATTAACAAATAAATATCGATTAGTGATCAACTGGAGCGATTAAGGAAAACGGTGAATAAAAGTTTTTATCACATGGCCAGAAAAAAACAGTAAAATCAAGCAAATAAAGTAGCCAGATTGTTTTGGATATTCATTGTAGATCCACAAGTTGAAAAGGATTTTACTTCCTCCCTTCTCTCTTTCCCTTCTTTATCTCCTCAGATATTTCTTCCCACCTTGGTGGCTTTACATTTTTTTAATCTTTTGATATATATTTTTTTTAACTAAACTAGAAGACCATAATTTCCTCTCATATCGTAACATCAAGAGGAGAATTTTTCCCTTCTTCTTCTTCTTCTTCTTCTCTGTTTTACGACGCTGGTCTTTTACTTTATTTGAGCTCCTAATGTTTCTGAGGTGGAGCAGCAGAGAAAGCCAATCTCTGCAGCTAAACTGCAAACTATAAACAAGCAATTTCAGTTTATGAATCATTTTATGGATCCACTGAGAAAGAAAGATGACAGATCAGCTAAAATAAAAACAAACTTCAATCAGCGCTCGCAGAGACAGATCCGTCAGCAGATGTTTGGTCGTGGAGAAAAATAGAGCAAAGTGTTTGCGTCGCTGTTGTAAATCAGAGTCTGGGCTACAAACAGTCACCGACTGAAGGACAGTTTAATGCGAAGGAATGCGCGCAGCTCCGACTGAGGATGCAGAACTAATCCACCTCCAGAAATGCGACACCGGGATGTGCAACGGCGGCCGCAGCCGGTCCCATGAAGCCCCCAGTGCAGCTGAAGGAGGCCCAGTGTTCATCTGCACCGAAGCCTGCACTTCCTGCGAACGCATCAGGAAGTCGGGCCAGAGCGCCGGTGTTAAACTGGGCGATGCAAAGCGAGCAGAAAATGGCCGACACAGGTGGCAGAAAATGAACCGGAGTTTTTCCTGAAAGAATGTCAAATATTAATGCTGATGCTGGTGGTTTTGACTTTTATTGAACTATCTCTGATGTGGGACTGGAAAATAAAAATGAGAAAACAAACAATCTCCAGCAGAAGGTATTAAAGTTTAGCATGTCTTTTACACATTTTAAATCATTTATGGAAAACAGCAGCAAAAAACATGTAAATCCAGCTGAGGAAAACACAGAAAAACGTTTTTCCAGATGTTCAGAACTGCAAAAGCACAAAATTTACCAAGTATTTTTATCTCGTTTCTGGTGCAAATATCTTAGTATTTTTGAAAAAGACAAAAGTAACTTACGAGTAACTTTTCAGGAAGATATGAGAGCTTGTTTAAAGTCATTTCTAAATATTGATTTTAAAAACTATTAGTTTCACTAGCAGATTGTTTCACTTATAAAATGGGAAAAAAATGTCATAAGTAAAATAATCTGCCAGTGAAAATAGCAGTTTTTAACCAATATAAAGGTATTATTGACTTAAAACAAGTTCACAATATCTTGCTGAAAAGTGTCTTGCAAATTAGTTTTGTCTTATTTCAAACATACCAAGTTATTTGCTTTAGAAACCAGACCAAAAATACTTTGCTTCTGCAGGTTTCACCGAATCACATTTAAGACTTTTAAAGACCAACATGAATAAAATTTAAGACCTGTATCACAACAGAAATATACAACAGATGATAAATTGGTGATGAATTTGTAAAAGCGAAATAATCTTCAAATGTAAGACTTTTTAATACCATGCACAGACTCCCTTTATAAGTGAAATAATCTGCAAATTGCAAAAAATATATATATTTTGCCCAAATCTGGGAAATATCTTATATCTGGCATATTAATGAATTATTGACCTAAAACAAGCTCAAACATCTGGCTTAAAACTTACTTCTAAGTTAGTTTTGTCTTTTTTAAAGTGTACTAAGATATTTGCACTAAAAAGTAGAGCAAAAATACTTTGCAATATTTTGTGTTTTTGCAGTGTACTTGTCAGATCTGTTGGATAAAGAGCCTTAGAAAGTGGCTGGTTGCAGAAACACGCATCATATCTGACTTTGGCAGAGATCTAAACAGTGATGTTTAGTGTGAAGTCTGTGCCGTTTCGTTCCAGTGATCACAGAGCCTGTTAATGAAAGCCATTCGCTGCGATCCCTGTTAAATAAATCTGGTCTCAGATCAGCGGAGGACGGTGCTGCGAGCCGCACATCCAGGCTTCCTGCCAGGGGAACAACTGCGCTTCGTCCTCCTCCACACCACATTTCCACATGTTAGCAAGCGTTTTTACTCCGGATACCTCAGCGACTCGTTTCGGCAAAACGAAACGTTGACCTTTGACACGCCTGGAAAACATATTACAACAAGCTGGTGAGTCCAGGTCACAGACGGTCCGATGTCAGAGTCTCCCTGCAACCAGCAGGACCAGATGTGAGCAGAACCGACCTGCTATTTTTGTTCTCGATTTAACCCAGTTTTCCCATCATAGACATTGGTGGTTTAAAGATAATTTTAGCTGCTAAAGCAACCTTGGACTTAAAACTAGACAGCGAGAGGCTGAATTTAACATCTACAATTTGCAATTTAATGCATGACTTTCAAAGCTGAATGTGTGGGAGTATCAAGTATTCATTTACTGGCAAAAAGCAACAGAAAAGTTGAATTTATCTGCTTCTTCATGAAAAACATGCTTATCTTTCATCAGTTGTTTATAACTATTTAAAGGGGCACATAGTGTCATTTTATAGAACAATCCAGCAGCTATGTTAACATAAGTTGCCATAAAAACACTGTAAATATCAAATTATTACTAATAAGAAGTTTGACTTTGTAATTTAATGAGCCTTCCCTTCAGGAAGTCATCACTACATCTTTCCTCTTTCAAAAAATTCCTGAAGTTTATGTTGCATCATCGTTCTACCCTAAAAAAAAAAACCACAAGTTGGAGCTGCATTTACAGAGTTAAATTAAATTAAAACAGAAATTTCTGAACATATTAATTGTGCTTGTGCAGCTCAAGCGGCTTTAGCATAAATTTGTGGACAGGATATCTGGAGCATTAACCTTTCTTTCTCAGTAGAGGTGTGTAATTTTTAAATTCACTCCTCTGTGGCTCTACTTTCATAGCAGGCAGATTATCTTTATTTTAACTCAACATTCCTTTACATTTTTAGAGCATCTAAATGAATAAATCCTCATCTATTCTACATTTACGAGTCTCACATGAGCGACGGCTATAGAAAGAAAACCCCTTCAAAAAAAGACATGTGACGACTTCCTTCGTTTGTCTTCTGTGAAAACAAGCCTCAAAAACAGCTCAAGTGAGAAAAGGTCCTGACCTATTGTGTCTGAACAGGCAAAACTAAAACCGGTTTGTGACCAAATATTTGCTCTATTGTTTAAAACGGAACAATAAGTCATAAAAATGTCCGTTGTTACGTCAGTGATCTGATAAAGCTCCTCTCTGCGAGGCCTCGTCGGCGCAGACGGCGCCGTTCAAAGCTGCGGTTCAGACAGACCAGAACCTGCATTCATACAGAAAACCATCGACTTCTCAACAACCGTCAAGTTCACTCGTAAGGAATCCAGTAGTTGGGTTTCTCTTGGCGTTAATAAGAAAAAATGAATGGAAAAAGGTACAATAACTGATAAAAATATGCTCCTACACTTGTTTAATGAAGATTTGATGCATCCTCTTCGATTTAAATGGAAGGTTTTCCAGGAACCAGGTTGAAAAACGGTTTACTCCACCTTCCTGTTATCTATAGCGTTGCTCTCTCTCTCTCTAGAAGCTGAAATCTTTGACTTTCTCTGACAACTCTGTGCTTCTGATCACTTTAAAGATGTTTTAACACCTGGTTCTTTGATTGAAGACCAAATCTGAAACATTTGTTACATTTTCTGAATCAAATGATCCAAATCCTTTCAGCAACCTGTTCCCCTCCTGGCCTGTGGGGGCGCTGCACAAAAGCCTCTGAAGGAGACACTGAGTGCAACTTCCTTCTTCACAATACGCAAGCAAAAACAAAAAAGTGGCGTCAGATTTTAGTGGTTGTAGAATTTCTCTTTTGTCCAACGAGCTATTTCTCAGACTTGAGTTTGTTTTAGTTGTGTTTACCCACAATGCCCTGCGATGCAGTCCACCCAACACGTTAAAGGGACAGTACTACGTAAAGTCAACTTTTTGAGCTTTACATTGTATTATAACATTATTATTCCTTCATCAAAAATATACCTGGAGTGTCGTCTTGATTCTTTTTTTCGTTAATCTCCCTGGCTAAAACTTCCATCTGCCAGTAATTTTTCAACAATATTAAGGAATTACTGACTTAAAACAAGCTCCTGTATCTTACTGAAAAGACTGAGAAGTTACATTTTGTGTTTTTGCAGTGTACAAACATCCAGAGTGCAGATGAGCGATTTCCACATCTGGACTCCATCAGGGGTCAGCAGTTATCTCCATCCCTTTCTCCATAGAGGAAAACCTTTTCACATGTGTGCTAACATTTCTTCTGCTTGAACAAACAACTTTGTTCAAGTATTTTTTGACAGTTGAGCTGATGGAGGAAGCTGAAAACACTGCAGCGGCAGATAACTCAGCACTTTGTTGCAGAGGGTTTAGGTGGTGAGTGTGGGTGGGCAGGCTTTAATATCCTCAATAACAACTCATTTTAGGATAAATTAAAATAATCTGCAGCGCTGCACAAATGGAGTCCTGTTCAAGACAAAACCTCCCTGTATCACTGAGCTCTTTTGTCTGCAGCCCAAATCCCAGATTTCCAAAGTCACACTTCATCATTTCACTTTTCTTCTGTACAGTAAATAAAACTGCAGCTATTAGGTCTTTTAATTCTTCGTGGAGCCAAAGGGGATGTGGCGATGAGCCGCTAGCTTTTGATTAAGCAGCATTCCAAGCCGTGTTTTCTCTGGCCCGGCTGATGAATTGGATGCTTGTTGCAGCTGCAGCAGCTGAAGTGCTGTTTGCTGGAGCACAGATTCCTGCGCAGGGTGGATTTTAATGGGGTCTACACTGCAAAAACACAAAACCTTACCAAGAAAATTTAGCTCCTGATTCTACTGCAGACATCTTAGTGCACTTCAATAAGACAAAACTAATTTACAAGTAACTTTTCAGCAAGATATAGGGGCTTGTTTAAAATAAATAATTCCTTTATATTGATGAATAAGTTCCAGTTTGGCAGGCAGATTATTTCACTTAAAAAAGAGACATTTTTCCAGTTGTTATAAGCAGTGTCTCTGCAAGCTTCACCAACTCAAACTTAAGTCTTAGAAAGACTTAACGAAATGTAAAACCTGTATCATGACAGAAATGTGAAAAAAAAGATAAATTTACACTTACCCTTGATGGATGCAAAATGTTAGCTAATTAGCTAAACAGCTAGGCTATATTAGCAGCTAGTTACCGGTTGTCTCAACCACCAATATTGAAGATGAACGTCGTCCGGCCAACTGGTGATAATCTGAAATTATCCACAATAGGCGCAAAAAACCTAGCTAGCTAGCGACAGGCTAGCTTGTTAATGAGCTAGTTTGGAAATAGCTTGTTACCGGTAGCCTCAACTTCTTTAAGTCACAGAACACAATGATGATGTTACTCAAACTTTAGTTTGACAGAAAAGTCTTCTGAGAAACAAAAATAAATAAAAACCACATAGACTATAAGAGATGAAATAGTCTTGTCACAACAAATTTAAGACCTATGTTTAACATATTTAAGGTCAACATATATTTCTTTACATGGATTTAAGACAATTTAAGGTCTTAATTTTAAGATGTTTTAAGGACAGGACAACTGAAGGAAACGACAAACAAGACACTCAGTGCAACTTCTTCACAAAATGTGAACAAAAATGGAGTAGAGTCAGATTTTAGTGGTTGTAGGATTTGTCTTTGGTAAACGATCACAAGCGATTTCTCCTATTAGCGCTAGGCTAGAACATCTGTTTTGGCTGCATTTACCCAGAGTGCCCTGCAAGGTAAAGTTATTTTAAGTTAGTTTTGTCTTATTTCAAGTGAACTAGTATATTTACACAAGAAACTAGACCAATAAATCTTGGTAGTATTTTGTGGTTTATTTTGTTGCATATTTTCACCAGACAGAGGAATTTTTGGGGAAATTATATAGAGGATTTTAAACTTGGGTTTAAAATGTTTTAGGTTTCCCTGATGATCTTCCCACCAACGCTTGAGTTTCTCAGTGAGGTTTGAGCTGAGGAGGTTCAGCGGGGAGGAGAATCCCGCCTGCGGGGAAACAATACAGATCGCAGATTTCTTTGATGCCAGACTCTTCGCTGAGTGCGCGTAAACAGTTGTGATGATGATGACGGTGCCGTGTGGAGCTCTCAGTCGGCTCTGCCTCCTGCTGGGAGCTCTGCCGGATCGCGGCGGCTCTGTGGGAAATCTGATGAATATTTTTCTATGCTAATGCGAACTCCAGAGGCGCCTTTGGTGCATAACCATGGAAACGACACAACCTGCGTGCAGCAGACAGCGAGGCGATAAAGGGCCGCGCTGATCGCTGATAACGCGGGGACCCGGACCCAGCCAGGCCCCGTCTTCAAAGCGGATCCGTTTATGCAAACGCAGGGGTGCATAAGCTACATGTGATGACAGCAGGAGGTTCTGACCCGTCTGTAAACATCAAACTGGCTGAATTATTGTCATGTCGGTCTGTGCAACCTGGAAAACCCACAAACTGTGACCTATTAAAGCGATATTTCACAGTCAGACCGACCTTGAACGTTCAAGGTTAGTCAGCTTTGTTAAGTCCAGATGTTGCTTCATGAAACCAACCATGAAATAAACTCTGACAGCCCGAAACGCGAGCTGAATAACAGATTAGCCGAGAGAGATGTCATTTTATTTTTATACTGAATTTTAAACGACTATTAAAATCCATTTTTAAATGTAGAAAAACATGAAGATTTTTCCCTCCTCATGTTTTATTAACATTCTGTTGAGAAAAATATCTGAGCATGTCATTTATTTTCTCCTCTGCAGTTGAGGCGCTTCAATTCGATATGGATATTTTGATAAATCCACCAATCGGGCTTCGCCTCGCAGATTTCCAGTGTTCTTTGAAGTCTGAGGTGCATTTTCTGAATTCTTCAAATTCAGCCGTAAACGCAACAAATCTTGACCTTGAAAGAAATAAACTATCTGCACATTCCTTGTTGGAAGCTAGCAAAATGCAACAAAATATGTAAAAACAACAAGATTTGTACCAATTTATCTCTGTAACTCATGAAAATGCTAAACTACAGTAAATTCACTCTACAGTTCACTGGCTGAACAGGATTGTTTGCATGTGGAAAATGAAAACAGGAAGGGATAAACAGCAATGCACAGATATGAAGACAGGATAAAAGTTGCAAATGGTGATTTGATCTGACTTGTCCTTGATTGTTTTCCTGTTGTGATGAAAACAAACGAGACTCATCAGGCTATGTGGGAAATCACAGTTAAAAACGCCCTAAAGACGCATCTCCTGCTTTAAAATCATCAATAAAAAACAACATTCAATCAAGAATTATAAGTCTGGCCTGAATTATTAATTATCTCTACTTTAAAATCTAAAATGACCAAACCTTGAAATAGAGAGAAATGCAGGTTTTAATGCCAGATTTTCAGATTTATGAAATCTCTTTCAGTGAAAACAAAAAGATGTGCAGGTTTCACATTTGATACCAGTTTTATAAATGCAATACATTTTGTGTTTGTGCATTAAAATATGGGTGCAACGCAGGTTTAAACATGAAGAAACGAAGAGTGGCATCAACTGCCTCACTCACTGGGCGGTTACCTAGCAACAATGTGTTGAGTAACTTGTGGTTACCTAGCAACAACGTGTTGAGTAACTTGCGCAGCAGCAGTTTAAAATTTTGCCTCATAACTGTTTAAAATGGCGTGGACTGAAAACTGAAGATAAAAGGAAAAGTCACGCCACCAGTTTGATAGCATTTTATATTTAAAACAAAAAACAATCAATAATTATTGATATCGACTGATATGAAACAATTATATTGTGATAAATTTTTTAGCTGTAGTTTGTAGGCAGCTTTTGGGATTTGTTTACATGTAGTGGCTGGCAGACCGTTTCCTACCACATTTTTTTCTTCCACTCAACTTTCTATGAATACAGTTTTCAACATTTTCACAATATTCACATTTTCTGAGACACTGAATTTTGGTTTATTATCTGCGAGCAAAATTAAAAGAATAAAAGCTTCAAATATAAAAAAAATCTGTGTAAAAAATTTATTAGTTTTACTTTGTAAAATAAGTAACTTATTTTTCACCATATTCTAAGTTTCTGAGCTGTACTTTTGGCTGTGCAGATTCTCCATCTTGTACAACTCTTTTTCTCCTCAACAATCAGAAGTCAACTACCTCAAGTACAAGTAGTTTGGAGACTGCATGAAAAAATGCAACCTGGAATAACAAACTGTGGAACGTTTTCCGCTGCAGAGGAAACGGAAACGGCGCACGGCTTCAGGACGTGTTGGCAGATAAATTACCACCGACACCTGACCAGCTTTTCACCTGTATCGGTATAATCCTTTCACCAGACACAGCTGGGATTAAACAGAATCACAGGCAGCTTCATCAGGACACGGGAGCGCCAGCTGCAGAGCAAAATATTCTTCCGTTGCCCATAAAACTACGCAAATTGGAAATACGAAAGTAAATTTGCTTAATGGAAACACGACAATTTTTTGCTAGAAAGTTTTTGCGCTAGGTTGAGGTATTTCTTCGGCCGTTTCCAAATTAGTGTGTTTCGCAAAACTGCATTGGAAAAAGTTTTTTATAACAAATTAGTCATGTGATCAACAACAGGAAGTTACTACTGGCAGAAACGTCAAAGAAGACGGCAGGAAGCCAGATTGTAGTTTGCAGAAGCACACAGGGATAAAATGTTTTGTGGTTTGATGAAACTAAAGGGAAAAGTTTGGACATAATGACCGTCGTTACATTTAGAAGATAAAGGGAGAAGTTACAAAGATGTTTAAGGAAAACTAAGTAAATTACCAAACTCGTACAGTTCAATGGAAATCCAACTAAATACTGACCAAATACATGTAAGCTTAAAATGAATAAATGAAAATCTGACATCTTCTCTCATTTTTGTGGCATTTAGTAAATAGAAGTAATTTTGGTAGTTTATCTGATTTAACTTCAGACAGTGAGTAAAAACAGTTTGATTTGTCTTTTCATTCGGTGTATGTAAACTTCTGGTTTCAACTGTATTTTTTGATGCAGTTATTTGCTCTTTTCATTTACATCCCCACCTGAAAAACACTCCATACTTTTCCAAATTATTTGTTTTTAATCACTGATAGCATTTTTAAAATGCATTTCATTCAAATGTTTTCTCTTTTGATTTCCTGGTTAATTTACAACAATTGTTAAGATTTTATTGGTTGGTTCTTGACAGAAAATCCAACACAATTGACCGTAAACACCGACTTCTTGTCCTGGCATTATTATCACTCGCCTATGTTAGGGGATACATCTTGTCTTGCAAAGTTACAAGGACAGTTAAAGAATTTTCTCTTGAGGAATGAACCGTTTTGCAACTCTTGTAAATACTTTAACGAGCTAAACCAGTTAACGGGACCAGCATCCAAATTAAACACTTGGTCTGTGCCACGTTTCCTTTCTAATAAAGTCTCAGCAGCGAATGTGGCGTCTACGCGAAACGCCCGATACAAAATGTGGGACAGAAATGCCTTCAGAACATCTGTGAACAATTACAGGCGAACAGAGAGAAAGAGAGAGAGAGAGAGCCGGCACTCATGCTGCCCGTTCCGCTTCAATAAGTTGTTGGCATGATTTCTCGTGATGTAATGCTGCAAAGCTCGGAAACACTATCTCAAAAGTTGCACTGCGACTGGGCACTCGGAGAAACTTCAATCGGCACCAAACACGGGTGGCACAGACCCAAAAGGTCACACCGGCAGCCAGAGTGGAACCACATTTATCCACACACGCCAACCCCCAACGCCGGGTTCAGGCTCTGCATGTTCCCCACACAGTACCGCCGTTTTCCAGCTCTGGCTTTCAGGTCTGACAGATAAATTCAGGAATAAAATGATCCCAGTTATTCCAAAGCAGAAAGGTAGACTGCAAGTTTTGACCCAGGAAAGTAATTTTGGGGTTTCCTTGTATTTCTTTGCTGATAAGCTGCAAGAAATACAAAAAAACAAAGGTGGTCTGGTTCAAAAAGTTATTTTCTTGAGGGAAAACTTCTTATTCCTGAACTAAATGGACACAAGTGAACAAATTCATATATTTAGTCATATTTCTGCTACCAAAACCTAAAAATGTCGCAATAATTAAATTAATCGGATGATAATTCAAATGAGCTCATTAATTTCTATTCGAATGACGTATAGTTTTTCTTTTTTCTCTCTTTCTACCAAACACTGGATGACAAAAGTTGTTTCTGAAGGATAATTTTGTTTATAGAGACTTCATAATTAATTTTCTCTGTTGTTTTGTTTATTTATTTTGTATATTTAAAATGTCGTCCAGTTCCAGTGCTAAATGTTCATTAGAATTTAAACTTTATTGATCTTTGAGATCATTATGGCCTTATTATTATTGCATTACTTTAAAATTGTTTCAAAACAACATTATTGTTTATCGCAGTAACTTCTGGAACAATTTATTGCCCAGCAAAATTTGATATCATGACATGCATCGTAGTACATAAATAAAAAACAATGACCTTTAAAAACCTTTTCTTAGCATGTAAGTAATTTGAAAGCAAACTTTTAGAGGGAGGCCTTCATAAAACGTAATTTTTATGACCTTATATGGAGTGATGATGCGACAAATGGAAAAGCAGAGTGCAACAAGCCAACAGGTGTAAATAGAAAATGAATTCACCGAAAAAAAACAGCGAGGCTAATTTCTGCTTTGGCTAACTTTGAAAAAGTTTAGTGCACTTAGCTTCTTCTTCCAACTACTTGAAGAATTCTTAACATCAAACATTCTTCAACTTCAAGTTTATAAAACACCCAAGTAAATTAGCACTTTACTTAGATAAGAGCTAAATAAATGTTTTCAAAGTTTGCAAAAGTGCTAAGTGAATTAGCTCCACTGTCAGCTAATTAGCTATTACTGATTGTATACTTGGGTCTGTAGATTACGCATCCATCTTGTAGTAATTTCATACAGGTCAGCTCAAAGACGCATTTTGCTAACGTTTGTGATGCTAATGTTTGTGATGTTAACGTTTGTGATGCTAATGTTTGTGATGTTAACGTTTGTGATGCTAACGTTTGTGATGCTAACGTTTGTGATGCTAGCACAAGCACAGCGGTTACTGTGCATCCTTGATCAGTTAAACTTGGTCTTCATCTTAAAAAGTAGATTTTTACCTTCAATTCATCATCAAATGTTATTTTTATTTGTATCCAACTAAAAATAAATGTAAATATAACACCATTTATTACAAACTTCATGAACTAGACACAAAAACAAAGCCCACAACACTAAGGAAGCATCATAAATAAAGATCTCCAAAAGTCTAAAATGATAGACTTGTGTTTTCTTCTTCTGGTTACACTTTCAATCTTTTGTTCTCCACCTCAAAAAGACTATTTAAATCAAAAATATCTCAGCAGATTGTGAGTCATTTGACTAAATCAAAGGGGAAAGTTACATTTTGTATTCCACTGCTAACTGGCAACACAATCTGCAGAACATCATCATCATCAAAAAGTGAAGAAAATACCAAAGTTTCCCATTTATGCTGCATCATTATCGCTTTTATTTGCTTTTATCAGTCAGACAGGAATGCAACTGAGTCACAGAAGAAAAATTGTAGGTTTATATTATAGATAAAACAAATCAGGCTCAAACAACAAGGTCTTTGTTTAAAATGAGCCTTTTTTTAAATGTGGTCTTTGCAGATGTCGTACATGATATACAGTGTTTATCAGAAGCTGCCAAAAGCAGCAAACTGCAACACTAAATCAGCATAAAATCTAGAAAAGAAAAGCATTAGGATGAGGATAAAGCAGCCTGCAAACACTAAAAAATTCATCGAACGTTTCAGCAGATCTTCAGCGAAAGCTAAATATTTTACAGCCCAAATTCTTCCCAGTCATTCCACCCTCATTTCTTCTGAAGTCAAGTTCACTCTTTGTTCAGAAAAACAAAAACAAAACCAAAAAAACAGCAAAACGACAAGACAATGAAAACAGCATGAGCACATCTCTGGCCTCCAACCAGCAGAGCCAAGATCATTAAGCTCCGATCAAAAACAGACTCTTTGATAACGCCGCAACTATTTCATAGAGGTCTTAAACCACAGTTTAGTCTGATTGGCCCAGATATTATTGGCATTATTAACACATGTGTTGGTGGTGCTAAAAACGCTTTATGAAGTGAAAACAAACAAGGAAGAATCCGCTCCTCGTGACAGGGAACCATTGAGAAAACGTGCCGTCCTGATTAAAGAAAAGCAGCATTGTTAAAGCACAAAGCAGAACCACAGACCCAGTCAGACTCAGACGCTGCTCTGTTTCCTCATCCCTGCTCTCCGTCACTGATAAAATCCTGATGTCGACAAGTTGAGCTTCGATTTTCAATTCTTATAAACCTTAAAGATTCATTGTTTCTGCTTAGACGAAAAAGTACCAACTGCTGAAATCAGGATACCTTGGATGTCAAACCAACAATAACTGAAGGCTGAAAACTTTAGTTGCATTTTCCAGACTTCTTATAACTGCAGTATGTAACTTTTATAAAGAATGTTTTTTACATATTTGGTAAAACTCTCACCATGTCGGGACAGTTTGTTGCGAGACAGATAATCTGAGAAAAGATCGATCTACGACTGATGTCCAATTGCGGAAATTCACGTAAATTTGCAGCTCCTGACCAAAACAACCAATCAGAGCCCAGAGGAGGGTCTTAGCGCTGTCAATCATCCTCATGTACTCACTACTAAATGTGCTAATGGTGGCGAAACAACTCACCATTACAGGAAAGCCGTTTATCTGTTGAAATTTGTGGTTATGCTAACTTCACAAAAGGAGGGATGTGGAGAGGGAATAAGCAGCTCCACACAAGATTGTGATTGACAGCGCTAAGACCCGCTTCTTGGCTCTGATTTGTTGTTTCTAGTTAGCACTGGGAAAAGGCAAAGGAGATTATTGTTTTTACAGATTATCTCTCTCATCATATACTGAAAGTTTCAACAAATATGTAAAAAATACTTTTTATATACTGCAGCTTTAATCCTTGTCATTTTCAATAATCTACTCAGTTTACTGTAAATAAATGCTATTAAGTTAAGAAATTTAAGTTCTTTCCTTAAACATTGAATTCTTCTGTGAAAATGCAGATGAAACTCTCGCTGCATCAATCTTTGACATTAGCCACTTCCTCCAGTTTGATGCTATTCATGATCACGGAAATTCACACAAAATCAACAGATTCCAGCGTTTTTTTCACATTAATGCATAATTGTCAGTTCATTGCAACTGAAATCACTGAGTTTCAGTGACTGATAACTCCCACCTGCAGGTGGCAGTATTTAGGTGTACACCGCTTTTTTTTTTTTTTTACCTTACTTGATATCAAGTTATCGATGTGGTGAGTAACAAAGTTATATCTACTGGTATTAGCGCAAAGGGCCCAACAATTTATTGTGTACATCTAGCAATAAGTATAACTTTTTGAAAAGTTTGATGAAGGAAAAAAATTGCTAAATTCATTGTAAATATTTCTAAAGCAGCACCACAAAGTCAGTGACTTGGGAAAACCACCAAAACTGTAGAGAGTTTAGCTGAGTCGGGCCGCGCTGCTATGTGCTAACATCTGGGTTTCCATCAAACATCTGGGTTTCCATCAAAGGTTTTCAGGTTTTATATTAGAAAATCCTGATGGAAACTGCAAAATTCTAAATAACCTCCTCATTTTTGCAAAAAAATAAAATAAAACTACACTTGCTTGAGGCAGTTTTTGGTTTTTCAGAAAAAGAGTTAACGCTGTAAAGGAGAGACAGAAACAACAGACGTAGAAAACTGTCACCTCCACTGGTGGATCTGTGCCTTACCAGAGGCACGAAACTCAGAAAAACGTATAAGCCCAGATTTTTAAATTGTTTGTGTCGTCCACATTTTCAACCTCTACTTCCTGTTAATTACAGCCAAATGTAGCGTCAACATCTGACAAAACTACTGTCAGCCTGGCTGATTCACTCCGAACCAGTAGATGGAAAAACATCACATTTTCTTTATTTTTTCTTTACTTTTAAGATTTGCATGACAGCTGGATACAAACAAAACCATCATTGGAGAGGCGTCAATCCTTTCAAAAAAAACACTTGGACAGACCAAGAGAAGTGGACTAGACTTAAAGTTTTATCACAATATTTGTGGTTCTAATGATATATTAATGTCCCACAAACACAAATGCTGCTGTTGAAAAAACATTCTCATTTACAGTATGGTTCTTTATGACACCAGTCACATAAAAAGTGATTTATATCATCAAACCGCCTTAAATTTAATCCTATTTTCAAATTCATTGATATTTTCACAGAGCACACAGTAGAAAAAATGGGAAAATTAACTATTTAGATAGTTTTGGAGAGTTTTAAACAATTAAGAGGAATTTATATTGACAACAGCAAATCAAAATTCTTATCGTTATAAGAAATTTATAAAAAATAAATGACAATAAATGCCCTAATTCCATCTTGAAACGTTTTTTTTTTTTTTTTAATAAATATTTTAGAATATAAATTATTGCATCATTTATTCATCCATCCAATCTTTCCTACTATTCTGGATTCTGGTCCCCCCCTTTCTGACCGCCCCCTTTAAAATCCTCCTGGAAGCACCCCTGCACACAAGGGAAGTGATTTTTACAGCTTTCTCTGTTCAAAGTAATTCTTCAATATCTAAATTCATTAGTCCATTATCAGATGAGCTATTATCGCTTGTTATTAATGTATTACTTCTGATTGTGGAGCATCACTGATTTCCATCATAAATAAGCTGCAGGATGAAACCAGAGCCGCACACACCAGTTCCTTCTCTGGGTTCCTCTTTCTGGGTTTCGAGGCTAAATAAAATCTTCCATTTCAGCCCTAAACGCGGATTAAACCCACATTTGCTTTAGAGCTAGAAGTGTTGGTAAAATGGTTGTATTTTCTCTTTAAGGACGGGCCCTGCAGACCCAAACACTGCGCCGAAACGCGTCGGGGAGAGAGAGCTGGAACGCCCTAAAGCTTCTTCCACAAACAGCAACAAAACGCTTAGAATCAAACATCCATCATGAAACATCAGAACCGACCCAGAGCTTCGCTTCACCCGGTTCTGTTACGGTATTCCTGCAAAATCTCGGCCGCCGGCCGGGCGAGCATTTCACCACACAGAAAGCGCGTTTTTCATTCTGCGCTCACCTCATCCGGTAGACGCGCGTCTCCTCCGGATCATGGCTGGTAAGGATGAGAAAAACCTCCAAATGTTTGGGGTTCATAAGCGGCTTGTGCTCATTGTCGCAGCGGCGGATCCAGTGCAGCCAGCGGCCGCTGTCCCCTCCTCTGCCTCGGCGTTGGGTTCTGTTTGGGTCGGAGGAAAAGTGATGTCATTGCATGAAAACGGCCGAACCCGCCCCGTTTTTTTTCCCTTTTCTTTTTTTTTTCTGAGGTGGTTCCAAGAAGCTGAGCTTTACTGTAAACCTAGAAACTAGAACTGGGTCAGAACCAGAGGTGGGCAGAGAATTGTACTCAAGTAAAAGTAGCACAACATGTTTTTACTCAAGAAAGAGTAAAAAGTATTTGGTAAAATGTTTACTGAGTAAAGTATTGAGCAACTCACTGCATCCAAAACCAAACATGCATCAACCACAGAAATGGTCAAATTGTCTAGAACCATCAGAACCAACATGCTGCCACCATGAATGGCGATATTCTACAACTTTGCAGTAAATGTGTCCAAAATGAGAGTAAAGTCTAAAAAACGGATATTCTCGAATGTTTTATTTTTTTGTACAGAGAAAAAAAAAAGAAAGATTTCCCCCTTTGACTCATTTTTCAGTTTTAACTTCTATTTCACATGTGGAGTTCCTCAAGGTGCTTTTATCGGCCCACTTTTCTTTATATCTACACGTTTCCCCAAACTGAGAGGAGGGTTTATTTCAGGTGATGATAAACAATTTTACACTCACTGACCATCTTTAAGGTCTTTGGGTCTCAACACAGATTGTAAGACATCAACCACTGAATGCAATTACCCTCTTACAAATTTTAAAATGAAGAAAAAATGATGGAGAAAACACTGAATGGCGCCATGTTTGTTATAGGAAAACAGGAAACTGGAGTTTTGAAACGTATCTTCTCTGGAACCTGGTTCTGTAGATCCACCCATGGAGGAAGCCTAAGACTGTAAGCCAAAATGGAGAACTGTTGCCATGACAACGTGGTGAAGGCAGAGTCACAGAAAGAGCAGGAGCTTCTTAAAGAAACAGAGGCCCAATTTCAAAACATCAAATTTCTTTCACATTTGATAGTTGCAGCATTTCTACAACTGGAGCCAACAGATTGCACTATAAAACTGCACACATGGAGCAGTTTTAGGAGTCTTTAGAGACCCTCTGGTCTGGGAATACATTGAGATCCTGTAAGAGCGGTGAAAGTCTGGGTTTCCCTCCTGGACCTGAAAGAAGTTGGATTAATTCATGAATAAAAGTCTAAAAGTTATCTTCTTGTGTTTCAGGATCCAGTAGGAACCCTAGCTTCACAACATTAGTTCACCAGAGTGAACTGAATGCAACACGCAGCTCAGTTGGAACTAAACAAATCTACAGTATCTCACAATCTGGGGAGGAATTTTAAAGAGAACTTAGCTGAAATCTCCTTAACGAGAAACGGCTTTATCAAATATTTGCCCAGTTTAATCCGCCAGATTTAGTTTTGCTGCATAGTTGGACATCTTATAGAAGCTTAGCAGGAGTAAAATAATAAAAAAAATTAGATTTTGAGGCACCCGTTGAGAACATTAGCAAAAAAATACAATTACCAATAAAAGTTTTTTTTACTGGTATAAACCACTCAAGGGCCAAAATTATTTATTTTTTCAATAAAAAATTTTAAGTAATTTTGTTGTGAATTATTTTATTTTTACCTGTTAAGCAACAAATTAACATGTAATAATTTAATTTAAAAAGTCCAAAAACTGTCCAAGTTTTTTAACTTGCTGGTGAAGATATTATTTGTAGTTTATTCCCAGCAACAGATAGGAAAACTGTGTTGACTAACTGTGTGACAAAATCTGTTTTTTAGTGAAATATTGCTGGAGATTTGTGGCCCTACTGACTATGGAATTAAAATAAAAGCATAAACAAATCTGAATGTGACTAATGACAGAAAAACACTCGTTTTGCACCTAAAATTTTCCATTTAAGATATAAATTTGTCATTGAAAAACCATTCAAAACTAGGGGCCACAAATGGCCCGCGGGCCGCCCTATGAACACCTCTGCACTAAAGTAAAGACAAATACAACCAGCTGGCAGCGTTTCGTTCCTCTGTCACCTTTTATTACAACAAACAAACACTTGAGTATCACCGGGTATCTCAGTAGATCAGAAGATTACCAATTCACAGAACCAAATTATCTGGAACCAAAAGTAGCAGGAAAATAAAAAGCCCTCTGTTCATCGAGGAGCGTCGCCGGCTGCCAGGTCCAGGTCTTGGGCCGAGCTGTCGGTGGCGTCTTCTTCTCCTCCACCTACGTCTGACACCACCTGAGGAAAGACACCAGAAATAAATCGGAGTTTTTTCTACAAGAAGTCGGCCATTAAAAACCCACAGCAGCAACAGTTCTTCTTGTGTTATGAGACAAACTGAGAATCAAAACTTTCACAAGAACTGAAACGTGACATTTATGTTAAATAACATAAGTTGGTGTTGTTCTGCTCTGGTTGTCCGACTTTAATAAGTTTGGTTACTCAACTCAAACACAGCAGGCTTTATTTAAGTTATTAACAAACAGGTTTTAGCTAACCATTAAAAATCCCCATTTTTAAGACAAAAACTAAGCAGAGTTTCTAGATTATTCAGTTAATCTTAGTTAGCTTTAAATGCTCATTCAGTATCGATTAGATTATTTTTCCTTCAGTTAAGGAAAATGTTTTTTTCCCCCCATTTTAGTTTTCATAAACAATTATTAACCTTGAAGGTAAAAGCTTAAACACTTTAGGTCCAGGATGTGTGTGATCTGCAAAGACATTTGTGGTCCTTTTCTGACATGATACATGATTATGGTATCATTATAAATTTTAAAGCCGCGTCGAGGACTCACGACCTCCAAATGTGGGTCGCGCTATCCCCTTCGCCACCACAGCACGCCCCTTGAATAACATTTTTAGTAGTTTTAAATTATTGTTATGCAAAAAAATAGGATGGGGGGTTATCTAAACTCAGAAAATATTTATTTCTTACATAAAAACTTTAACTAGAAACAAGAACGTAAATTTTTGTTTTTGGCAATAGTTATAAAACTAAAAGCTTTCTTCCAAACACCAACTTTAAGAAACACCCAGTCAGAGAATGACTTTATATAATTATAGTCTGATGTGTGTGAAACATAAATGTCAAAGCTCTAAAACAGGAACAAAGTCATTTTGTTTATTCAAATATGAAATTAAAAGGTCAAAAATAAACTACTTCAAAATCATACTGTCTCTTTGACAGTATAAATCTAGTCCTTTATGAGGAATCACAGAGGAGTCCAGATTGGTTTTCTCGTTTGAGCCTCAAACCGACCTGATCATCCATGATGGCGTCCATGTCTCTTTCTGAAAGCTCGTGTCCTGAGGTGTCCAGGTCCACCTGGTCCGGGTCCTCTCCGGTCAGGATGTCCATCGGAGCCTCGGCGATGGCTCTGATGGTCTGGTCCTCCAGGGCCAGGGCTGTGTCAAACTGCAGGGGGGACGGGGGACCCTGCATGCCGTCTCCTTCCACGTCCAGGTCCTGCAAAACACACAGCAGCGCATCATGAGGACATAATCAATAAAAGAGGTTAAAAAATTTACATTTTTATTCACTTCCGCATCAATGAGCTGAAATAACTCGTTTTAATAATTATAGTAAAGCTTGTCACGATAAAGTTATTACGACAAATGATAATACTGTTGAGACAATATTTAAGTAAAAATAATAGCAATGGCATAATAAAGTAAGAACACATCCTCAAAGATTAATAAACTTGAAATTCTAATGAACATTTAACACTGGAACTGGAAGACATTTTAAATATTCAGAACAAACAAGCAAAACAACAGAAATGACAAATGAGTCTCTGTAAGCAAAATTGTCTTTCAAAAAATTAAAAAAAATGTAAAAAAAACAAAAAAAAAAAACAAAAGGGTCTAGTTGAGGTCAAAGCACCAGACGGAAAACTTATCATCCAGTTTTTGGTAGAAAGAAAGACAGAAAAATAATAAATGATGCAAATGGAAATGATTGAGCTTGTCTTAATTTATTGTGCAATTAATTGATTAACTGCGACAGGCTTAATTGCCGTTTAATTTTCTGTTTTATGTTTAAGGAAACGTCTAAAACAAGTTAGCTGCTACGCCAGGCTGCAGGCACCAAGTGTCAAAGCTGCATAACCTTTGCAAACAATGTAGCTCAGTTAAACACCTCAATGTCGCCCTCTGCTGCTTAAAAAGGGAATCAACTCTAGACATTCCAAAAATTTACACTAACTCAATCAATTTGATACGACAGATAAATTAATTGCCAAACTAATTTTATTAATGGTTGGTTTCTTGATTGTTTTAGTTTGTGAAACGATTCTGTGTTAGCAGACGTTTGTGTCATGGTGGGTCAGCAGAGGTCAGACGTACGTCGCTGAACTCCAGCGGGAGGCTCTCTGTGGGCTGCAGCTCCGCCGCGCTCAGGTACATGTCCTTGCTGGACGGGGTGAAGTGCTCCTGCGGCGGCAGCTCCTGCTCCGGCTGGTACATGGGCGGCGGCAGGGTGAGGTGCAGCGGGCATCGGGGGTCGTCCGACTGACCCATGTGGACGGTCCGGTCGCAGGGAGCGTCTTTCAGCCCCGGGCAGATTTTAAAAAGCACCTGGTTGCTGTCCTGGCAGATGTCTAAGTAGCAACTTGTTGAGGAAAATTAGAAGGAATTCACACAGAAACACGATTAAAAACCCTGAAAAAACAGGAGAAATACACAAAACTGCAAACCTATAGACTATGATGTGATGTGGAGCATTTTCATGATAAGTTTTCCAACTTTTCCAGCATCACGTTGGAAATAAAAACAACACAAATGAACAAAAGAAGAGTTTTAATTCTCATAATGAGATTTTTTTATCTTACTGTTTTTAAAATAAAAAAATAGGAATAATTTAGGTAATTTTAACTAACCTAAAACAAGAAAAGTTTGACCTGATTAACTTTAGACTGTGAGAAAAAAAGTTTTCTTTATATTATCTTTAAATTTGGTTCCAACTGTACGTACACTTTCCAAATTTAGGCTTTTAATGAAACGTTACATTGCATTTTATTACCAAACTATGCAGTTTGAATATCAAGCACTTTCAAGGACTTTATACAGAAATCAAGCACTTTCCAAATATTCAAAACATCTAATTGAAATTTCCAGAACCTGCATAAATCTGTTTCTGTAGGTCTTATGAACAGACAAAATGTATAATTAACCAGCAAACAATTGCCACTATAATCTGAACAGAATCTTTTAAGCTGAAATCTGGTTTCACCTACATTATCCTGCATAACAAAATTTTAAAGGAAATGTTAAGAAATCAATTTTATCAATTAATCAAATTTTTGTTTTATGAAGATTTAATTTTTCGAATGCTTTTTTTTCCCCCCAGAGTTCCCTGGAGTGATGTCATCACGCCCAGGGCGGCCATCTTGTCCAACAAGCGTATTTTGCAGCTTGTTTATTTGGTCTTTGAATTCAGGCCAAGCCTGACAGACTATTAGAGTCAGATTACAATATTCAACATTTTTATTGAATATTGATAAAATCATAGTACCTTAATTTCCAGAATACAGAGCGCACCTGACTATAAGCCGCACACAGTACATTTTTATACACACATAAGCCGCACCTGTCTATAAGCCGCATGTGCCTACATACAGACGGTACACAGAAAGAGTTTTCTACGTTTTAGTAATATACCTTAGCTTTTCTTTCCAAACAGAGCCTGTGAAGCTGCAGTAACACAGCAGCAATACGGTAGTAACACAGCACTAACAGGGCTGGTAAAAGTCACTGAGAGCCGTCTTCATCTTCCTCCTGCGCACTGAAACGTGTTAAGTTACATTAAACTTGCGTCTTCCTCTATTCCCCCTGTCTCACTCTTACCTTTTCTGCTCGAGCGCCCCCTGGCAGCCGTTAGAAAAAATGCATAAATAAGCTCCATCATTGTATAAGCCGCAGGGCTGAAAGCGTGTGACAAAAGCCGCAGCTTATAGTCCGGAAATTACGGTATTACAAGAATAAAGTTGAAATAATCTGAGAATAAAGCATTAATATTACCAGACTAAGTCGTAATATAAGGAGAATAAAGTAATAAAGTAACAATTTTATGAGAACTTACATAAAAAATTTAAGTAATGTTGGATCTTGTTACGTTATACTTTCGGTGTTGGTTTTACAGATAATTTAATTTCCCTTAGAGATCAACAAAGTATTTTTGGATTTAAATGTAATACTTCAAATTTGAACACATCAGCATCAAATTATTGATGGACTTTGAAACGACTGAGCATTAAAACGACTTTTTTCTTGCAATTTCAAAACATTCTTTTGGTAAAATTGCTTCATTATTGAACTAGTATTATGATTATATTCTCATAATTAAATAAGGATTTATGTAGTTTGGCTCTAATACTCCCATTGTCCAACTCCCAAAAGGGATGACTGAAATAAAATCCACTTTTTGAAAATATTTTCTGTCATTTGTAATTGTTTTGATTTATTTTTTTTAGAAGAAAAAGCAAAAGGGGAAGAAAAAAAATTAAACCTGGAAATGGAATAAACAAAAAAGCCACATCGCCGAGTTTTAGAAATGATTGTTCCTTCCAACTGAATTGATTTAGTCCCTGTAAATCTGGGGAAAATCAACAGACCATGGGAAGGTTTTATTATGGGCTCCTTTTAGAGAAAACTAACAGCTACTGCAAGCTGCTGCTTTTGATCCGAGCCAAAGCAGAAAGGAAAGGTAGAAAGAGGGTTAATTAATTCAAAACATACAACAACAACTCCACTGTGTGACTTAACATAAATAGAGCGAAGGATACGAGAGAGGCAGTGTCTGGCCACCGGGAGGCAGGGGTTGGTGCATCTGACTCCATCAACGAAGGCCATGCAGATTTCACCCACGGCTCTCATGTGGAGCTGCAGCGCAAAACCGGAAATATCAGGAGAAAGAAATGCAACGATTAAAGAAAACCATAAGAAATAAGCCTGCATGAATGTCAAAAGAGAAAAAACCCAAAAAGGTACCAGAAAAATGATTGATGTGGTTCAGTTGGAGCTGTTAGCATGACTACTGAGTGATGGATAGAAACCACTGAAAACCTACTCAACAATTAACGAAGCTGCAACACTTTAAATGACTAAAATAGTAAAATTTTTCTGATGGAAACGGATTTGTGACTTATGGTAGAAACAAGTATAATAAGGGTTTTGTCTCGTTAAAAGAAAGGAGTCCACTTTGTAAATATTGAAAAGTCTCGACTAGGCCTGTCACAATAACAAATTATGCTGGACCAGAAATTGTCTGAGGAATTATTGCAATAAACAATAATGTTGTTTTGAGACCATTTTCAAGTAATATAATGCAAGAACACATTCTCAAAGATCACTAAACTGTAAATATTCATGAATATTTAACACTGGAACTGGAAGACATTTTAAATATCTAAAACAAATCAACAAAACAACAGAAACAACAAATAAAGTGAATAATTAAGTCTCTAAACAAACGTGTCCTTCCATATAAGGGCTAGTAGAGACCAAAGCACCAGACTGAAGACTTTTATCACCCAGTTTTTGGTAGAAAGAGAGAAAAATGATAAATCATGTAAGTAGAAATTATTGAATTTGTTTTGAATTATCACACGATTAATTAATATAGTGATTATTGCAACAGGCCTGCAAATAATAGAACATTGATATTGTAAGCTGAGCAATAAAAACAAGATTTAGGTCACATTTATTAAAAAGTGTATAGTCAAGTTTGATAAATTCATTGATAGTAGATCTGGATGCAGAAAGTCTGCTGGACAGATGTGGTTCTCAAAGAGAATACAAAAGCCTTGTACTGAATACTTTGTGTTGTAACCGACACTTTCTATGGTAAGACTTTAATGAATCCTTTCATGATGATTTATTCACCTGAGAGGCCCCCTCTGTCACCGCCTGCCTCCTCTCCCTAAGCTGCCGGTGCAGCAGGGCTTCCACTCCATACCGGCGGCGGTATCGACGCAGAGCTTTCAGCTTCTTCAGGTTCTCCCTCTCCTTCATGGAAAGACCTTCAGGTCCCGTTAACAGACTGCTTCCTGAACCAAAAATACAAAACGTGTTAAAAAACTCCATGGGAACAGATCTCATCTTATGCTTTCTGGCTGCAGGTAGTTGTAGTTACCTAAGGTTTCATGCTCCAGTTTACGGTTTTGCAGGTATCGGCGCTTTTTCTCCTTCAGCAGATGCTGCAGGCGCTTAAACTGGTCGATGTACAGAGACTGCAGCCTGATGAGCTTTTCTCTCGTGATCAGAGCCACTTCCTCTGCTGTGTAAACCCCTGCATGTCTGCAAAGGTAATCGAAAAGAAATCTAAATTAGCACAGATATAATACGAGAGGATAACGTTAAATGCTTTTGTAAAATAAATTATTCATAGGTCAGAACAGGAGTTCAAAATGTTAAACTTGTCAACTCTGCTACACATAAAACATTTAGGTGAAGAAAACATGCCTGAACATTTCGTCTTACTTCAGAGGATCTTCATGATCGCTTTCAATACTGTCAGCCTCACTGTCAGGATCTCCTCTCCAGGTCTGGTCCAACACCAGCGGGCCCTGCTCCTCTTCACTCAGACTTTCTTCATCTGCAACAGAAAGAGAGATTAGATTAGAAACGATTGATTGTCATGAATCAATTATTGAAATAATCGGCAAATACGTCAGTAATCGACTAATCATTAACTGGAGTATGCAGACAGAAAAGGGTAATCTGCTGAAAAAAATAATAACATAAGAGAATATTTAAACAGTATAAATATTATGCATTTAAGATTAAACAAAGAAACGTTCATCTGTAAATATTTTCTACCCAGAATTCCTCAAGTGGTAGTTTGAGCTTCACCAGATTCAAATTCTTAAAAAAAATATATATATATATATATATATTTAAGAACCTTTTTCCAATCCGATTTTTAATCATTTAATCCAAAAGTTAATTACCAGATCAGCTCTACACTATATTGATATGTAGGAATAAAATAATAGGACAGTTTTTAATGATCTAGACTTCACTAAAGGAATTATGTTATTGCCCTCTAAGAAACAAAATGCTTAATTTATCATTTAAATGGAATTTATTTATTTGTATTTTTTATTGTTTTTCTAGGCTTAAGTGGTTAAATGAAAAATCTGCAGAATTTGCCAATTTAGTTATCTGATTAATCATCTGAATAGTTGAAAGATTAATCGATTACAAAACCAATTGCCAAATCCAGCCATAAATTAGATGGAAAAAATACGCAGCATTCAGGTCCTGAACTAAAATTATGTTCAGGACCTAAAATAAACATAAATCCTCTCACATTTAAGTTTGCAGACAAACTGAAGCTCTTACCCAGGATGCGGCTGGCCTCAGAGCGTCCTCCATCTAGACTGTGGGTCTCTGATCGGTTGAAGCAGCTAAGCTGGGACAGCAGAGCCTCCGGAGACGGACCTGCAGAAGCCTTCCTCATCTGAGCTCGCAGGGCCATCGCATTCCTACGAGCATGCTCGGCACAGAACGTCACCCTGCAGCAGAAACATAAGAAAAAAACAAACAAAAGAAAAAAACGTGTTTGAATCAGTTAGTAGCTAGGAGGGTGAACCTTGACCTTCCTCCACGTACCCATCCTTCCTGTCGGCCTTCGGAGCAGCGCTTGGGCAGCGCTTGCCGTTTTTGGCTGAGACATAGCTACAGTGTTTGTACGGGGCGTTCTTGTCCTCCAGGATGTGTTTGATGCAGAAGTCGAAGCCCTCGAGGCGAGGCTGGGTGCAGGGCCGCTGGGTGAAGGCGCAGGCCTGGGGCTCCTGCGGTCGGGCCGTCTGACTCACCCGGTTCCGACTCGAGGGCAAAACGTGTATTCTGATTCTGTTCATCTCAAATCTGGAAAAAAAAAGAGAATTCAATCTAAAATTGATACGTTTCTGGATATTTTGTTATTGTGGATGATGATGCTGTGGGCAGGAGGGCTCTCCAGTAGGAGTCAGTCTCACAATGAGCCTGAAACAGCCTCTGACTGATGACAGTCATTCAGCAAAGGCCTCATAATTGTAGTAAAATGCTAACAACTAGATTTCCAAACAGCAGAGACAATATTTACCACCTACCTAAGTGCTGCTAGGTAAGAAATTGAATTCCCTGATGGTTAATTTGCAAAAACTTTAAACTGTTTGAGAAACACAGGTTTAAGGCAATAACTTTGCTAAATTTAATTAAATTCCTGAGATCTAAAACCAATTGAGCTTCTTAGTTTATGGGTTTATCTGTATTATTCCACTATCTATAACCATAAACACCAAGTGATCAGTTTTTCTTTTCTTGAATCTGTCCTACAGTAGTATTACTGAGCCCGTTTCTCCTTGTTAAAAGGGACTTCATCCTTTCAACTGTCGCCACATGCTTGCTTAGGAGGAGGAACTGCTGTCAAGATCACTGGTTACCAAACCTTCCAGATTCTGACCCACAAAAACCTTTGAAGCGGGTTAGTCAGTTCTGACATTTGTTATGAATGCTAATACAATATTATTTAAAGAATCTTAGACCTACAATCATATTAGAAATATAGATTTAAAAATGCGTTCATCATAAGTGTAACAACGTACAGTTAGTCGTTATTTTCTACGGTTTTAATACGCGGGTAAATACCAGTTAACCTTTTACACAGAAAATTAACGCAACTGTTAAACAAAAACAATAAAAGCCGCACTAATAATAGCAATATTATTTTAATACTGTATATAACTGTTATACAGTGCGGTTTGATGGCTCCAATTCCGCGCTACAAGCTTTAACCCGCCTCTTTATACTGCGTCACTACTTCAGTTGAAGAGTCGCCATCTTTGTCTGGCTGGTAGCATCATCAGCTAACTGCTTCGTTAAATAATGCTCGTCAAAGACCACAGATTTATCAAACACGGCCAAAAATCAGCTGCCATACATTATATCGCTACAGCAGGTAGAAGCCATGCTCTGAACGAAGCCTTGTTTAGTAGTAGTAAAGCTGCTTACCCTCCTGTAGGGACGTCCGGACAGACGTCGAGTCCCAAACTACAATAACGCGACTTCTCCCCGGATTCCCTGATTACAGTCAATCCAGCCCCACCCACTTGCAGCCCTGATTGGTTAGAACAAAATGTAAGGCTCATGATTGGCTAATCAAGTCGCCACTCAAACTAGAAACAACTCGCTTTTCAACACGCCCAATAAAGAGAAATTAAAAGTCCAAATCCCTTTTTCTTAAAATATTTATTGACTTCCGGAAAAAAAGCAACCACATCTTATCAAAAAAACATTATTCACATATAACTTATTAAATGAAAAAAAATAAAAAAAAATCCAATTTCTTTATTTCCAGACCTGAGTGTCAATAAAAACACCAAGAAACGAAACATGAAACTATTGTAAATGTGATTTTTGCATTGTTAGGTTGCATGAGTGTCTTCCATTCACCTTATATATATGGTCTTAGTATAAAAATGAGTCATTTTCTCACAGCATGTTAATACTTCAACTGAAACATTTGTCCCAATTAGATAATTTGTTTTGGAAATCTACTCTAGTAGCTTTACCATTATACATGTAACACTTTGTCGATTTCATCGTAGGCTCACCTACAAAGATAAATATTCAGTGCATTCACCATTTCCCTGTTACAACTAAAAGCCTAAAGAAAAGAAAGCCTCTTTTCTGACATATTTATCATTTATGAGGGGAATTAAATACAATTATATGGCTGATTTGCTGTACTGCATTACCATAATCTGCTTTAAGCATTTTTATTTTTTATTTTTTTTACATAAAAACTGATTAAAAACAAAAAGGGAGCAGGTTAAGAGCAGAAATATTACACAATCAAACCCATATAAAACTTTATGTGTATGAAATGTACAGCCAACAAATAGAACATTTGCTAATTTGCTCAAGCATAAAATTTAAACATTCTTTATGGGACTACATGTTCAAGACTGTGGGATGGAGGTGCTGTAATTATAGAGGACGTGCAAAAACTTTTTAAAGAGTGGTCATTTTTGGATGGATCAATAAAAGTAAAAGCTAAATATGAAGAACATTTGCATGTGTAAAGCCAATTTTAACATGATTAAAACAGAACAGTGTTAACATGAGGGATTACACAATTAAACAACCTAAAATCAGAACCATGAAAGGCGAGATTACATGTCTGTCCTTCATAACCACTGTACTGGGTAGATATGATTAAACCTTTCCCACTGCATGAAGCTAGTGTAACTGAATATGAACATTTTACAACCATTTAAAACAATGACTGCAACACTTAAAATCTAAAGGAGTACAAGCTTCATTACTTTACATTTCTTTTTTTTTTCCTGTAATTTTCAGTAACAAAATAGAGAGAAAGATTCCACAATACAATCTTCATACAAGTAACCCAAATAAAACAGCCACTAGTTATGGAGGCAGGAGTTTTTTTTTTTCTTTTTTACCTTGAAAAATAAAAATTAAAAGAAAATATGTAAAAACATGGCTTTGTTGACATGCACTCTCAAACTGTACAGTCTTGATGAAAACATCTCTCCCTGTGCAGACAGAAAGGAGGGAACCTTAAAGGTCGACTTAATGTTTTTTTTGTTTTTTTAAAAGCACTCAATAAATAACATACTATAAAAACAGTACAAAAAGGGGCTTAAAGATATGTGATGGCAGTTTGAATCTCATTAACATAAATCCCTATTGTCACATTTCCTTAGAATTGAGCAGAAGAAAATCTTTTGTTCTTTGCGAGGCTTTAAGATTCATTATGTAAAACTTCTAACCGCATTATTACATTTCTCTGCTGTCACCCTGAAACTTACGGAGGAGTGTCAGAAATACGCAAAGGAAAAATACAATTACAAGAATAAATTCATGAAATTATGAGAATAAAGTCACAAAGTAATGAGAATATGGTCATAATGTTATGACAAAGTTGTGCAAGAGTAAAATCATATTTTGAGGAAAAAAAAGACATAATATTACAAAAAATAAAGTTACGAAATTGAGAAAAAAGTTGAAATATTCAGAAAAGGTCAGTGTTACTAAATTTAAGTCGTATGACGATAAATACGACAAAATGTCTTAATTATATGAGAATAGTCATAATATTTTGAGATAAAGTCAGTACTACAAGAAAAAAGTCATAAAATTGACTTTATTCTCCTACAACTTTATTCTTGCATTATTTAGACTTTATTCTCGTAATTGTATTTATTTTCTTAGCGTGGCCCTAATACTCCCGTCATAAAAACTTACGTAAAATAAAAGTTGGGTGAATTTAATTAAAAAAGCTAATTTAGTCTTTTTTTAAAATTTTTTCTTTTACAACACTTTACATAAGATGGACGCTTGTAATTTCAAGTAAAATCTACATAAATGACCAGAGGATCATTTGGGTAGTGGCGGCAGAGGGGGGGGCGGTTCTGAGGGCAGGGGCGGCGGTCTGGGGTTGGGCCCCCTGGAGCCGCCGGGGAACCGGTAGTCCGCGTACTGGGATCGATAGTCATACATGGACGGCTGCGACGGCTGCACGCCCTGCGCGCTCAGCAGCGAGTTCAGCATCTCAAAAGTGTCCTGGTACTCGTTGGACTGAGCGCCGCCCGCCGCACCGTGACCGTTAGTGTCCATCTTGTCCCCTTTGGAGTGTGAGAATGCCCCCTGGTGGTGGGAGAGGCCCAGCGGCGGCAGGACGTCCGAACCCAGGGTTTGTCCGGAAGACAGGGAGGGCAGCTGGTAGGCGTTCCTGGAGGTCTTGCTGACCTTGGCGGCTGAGGTGGCGTGCGGGTCCTGGGAATGTGTCCTCTTTCGGGAGCTGGACGAAGACGAGGAACTGGACCTGGACGAGTCGCTCGGGACTTTTTTGCTGCTGCCCAGCGAGCCACCGGAGCTGGACGAATGTTTGTGTGAGGAGGACAACGAGGCGCTGCTGGAGGAGGAATGATGGTGGTGCTGCTGATGATGATGATGCTGCTGATGATGGTGGTGGTGGTTGGAGCGCTCCCTGTGCTTCTCCCGGCTTTTGCCCTCCTCTCCCGAACCCCCCCTCGGTTTCTCCGGCACCCGTATTTTCAGTTTAATGTCCGGATCCTGACCCCGATCGCCGTGGCCAACGGCACCGCCTGCGGGCATCGGGAAACGCATTTTCAAATGTTTGTCGGGCCGCTCCCTGTCCACAGGGATTTTGAGGATGATGGGCGAGGGGTTGGACACGTCGGAGGACGAGGAGCTGGACTGCTGGTGATGGTGCTTCTTCTGCTGGCCAATGAGAGCCTGCGCTGCGTTGGCGTAGTCTCTCTTCACGCTGGCCTCCATGTTCTCCAGCTTCCTCTTCTGGGCGGCCAGGACGTCGGCGTTCTTGGCCCGGTATTCGCTCAGCGACACCTTGGCCGGGGCGTGGACCTCATGGTTGGCCGGCGGCTGCTCCCCGCCGACCACACCCTTTCCGCTCCACGTGGCAGCGCTGCCCGGCACCGCCCGCTCCTTGTCGCTCCCCGAGGAGGAGCCGGACGGCGGCGCCGAGAGGCTCATCAGGCCCGCCACGGTGCTTTCTGATGACACCATGGAGATCATGCTGATCATGGTGTCTCTTTGGTCTCCGTCCTCCTGCACCTTTGGCTTGGCTTTTGGAGTTTGACCTCCGGCCTGGGAGAGGAAACAGAAAAATATTAGAAAATTATAAACCAAATGTTAGAATCTCAAAATAACAACAAAATCTGTTTTTGTTAAAAGATGAACGCACCTTCCAGTTTCGAATTCGCTTGAGCCGACTGGGTGTTTTCTCCAGGATCTGAAGAAACTCGTGAGTGAGTTCTGCAAAAATATTTAAAGTTCAGAAATCGCTCAAAAGATTATGGAAGCCCATTTCTGCCATGAAAGAAAAATAAACAAAAGCCAACAGGAAGTTGTAACTTAAAAGTTGGAATTACAAAAGTGAACAGGCGCTACACACACACACTTGTAATTATGACTATAAAACAAATAACTACAAGTTTAAAACAAGCAAATGAGGCTTTTATTCTTGTAATCATGACAATCATGATTGTCATGATAATTAAGACTTTTATCCTTATAAATAAGTTGTAATTAAAGTTTTAATTTTAAACTGTACAGGTGTTACACATGAAACTTGTAATTATGACTTTAAGACAAGTAATCAAAATCTTTTTTTCTTAAAATTATGACATTAAAACTCAATGACTTTAAAACTCAAACATACGACATTTATTCTCATATTTGTGGTTTTAAACTTTTAAACACAAAATTAATTCTTGTGTTATGGTTGTAAAACTTGTTAATATGACTTCTAGACCTGTAATTACAACTTTTTTTCCTAATTGACTTTAAAACTTAACTATAAATTTTATTCTCAGAATTATGACTTTAAAAGTTGTAATTATGTTTAAAACTCACAATTATGACTCAATTACAACTTTAAAACAATTTAACAATGCACAATTTAAAACTTTAAAACTTACAATTTTTATTCTCTTAATGACTTTAAAACTCATTTTATTGAGATCGTATATAGGAGTTTAAAACGTGTAATTATGACTTTATGTTTAGCTTTCCTTTGTTTCATAGTGGGGTTCCATAAAAGCCACTTCAGGGACAGAAAATAACATTTATTTATCTTTAAGATAAATCTGGACCATTATGTCACCTTAAACAGAACAACAGGATCAAATCCAAGACATACCGTCTAACAGCTCCAGGGTGACTGTGGGATCCACATACTCCCACCAGTGTTTCCCATCCGTAGAGACGGGGATTTCCCAGTTGGACCATTTGCAGGCCAGATGGATGCAGACACAGGCGACAACAGGTGGACTATACTGCAGGCAGAACGTGGTCAAATGCAGGCTGGGTCGCATTAAAAATACAGAAGGGGGACAAAAAAAAAGAAAGAAATCAGAAGATTAAAATTTTGGTTAAAAACAGGCTGAAAGTCAAACAACATGGAACAGATCTACGCTGTCTTCCTAAAACAATATTTAACTGGGTGTATACCTGTTGGTGGCCATGAAGTAAGATGTTTGGGCCAGATCCTTACTGGCTGGAAAACCAGAACAAAATAAACTTAAGAGCCTGAAATATAAGCTTAAAGCAGAAACTATGTTCTCCTGCCAGCATGTAAGAGTTCAGGTGCGATGCTCACCTCTGACCAGCTGGGTGCATTTCACCACATGAGTGTGAGGATGATCAATTGTGATCTCAAACGCTGAAATGAAAAGGGGACAAAAAAGGCAGCACACTTTAGAAAACTGAACACAGAATATCAGCATGAACATATGAACCGTTTAGGCTTCATTAAATCCAGTTGCCACGGGAAACGTAACATTAAAGTCCCTGAAAAATCAGAAAATTGGTTTTATTAATCCAAACTCAAAGCTGAAAGTTACAGTAAATGTGAGAAAGAAAAAACAAAACGGCTTTCCATGTGACAATGAGAGAAATAAAGAGCTGGTTTAAGTCATTTAACAGTGATATGGTGAAACTTTCCAATGCTGATAACCACATTTGGCATTTCTGTGAACAAAAGTTAAAAGCCGGTTAGCTTTACAAGCTACACACGTTTCTGGTAGGGAAACAAAAGGGACCCAGTTTTTTTTTTTCCTTCTAAACTTACCCAGGGTCTGGAGAATTATGCTCTCAAGAATGACCAGGTCTTGGGCTTGTTGCAGGTAAGCCTGAGGTTGAGAGGACAGGCAAGTTACTCACTGGGAGGCCTCTAATCGTTGTCAAACAAGAGCTACTGAACATGCTCTGTGGTTTTTAAATGTTCGCCTGTTGGTCTGAAAGGCTGTCCTTTAAGTTAAATTGGGGATCGGGCAATTAGTGCAAAAAAAAAGATTCCCCGTCGCAGAACCCGTCTTTCCCGTTACGCCTTGCAGATGACACGATTAACACCACAGAGCACAAACAGATGCTCTTGTTTTACAACCGCTAGACATCACAATACCTGGACAACTGACACTTCTCTCTCAACCCACATATCAAGCCACCGAACTGTTATCCGGCTCAACAATGCCCAATCTTCTAAAAACGAATAAAAACAAAAGTTCACACTTACAACCCCTGTTTTTGAAAGGCAGAAATTGCATAAATTGAAAAACAAAAATGTTTTTGGAGGCATTAGACATAAAAATCATAAAAAGTCAGAAACTGCAAAATGAAGTGGTTGAAACTATAAAAGAGGAAAAAAAAACCCTTCATGTCCCATTATTTTCGTTTGTGGACACACTTAGGCCTGTCACAATAAGCAATAAATAAGTTAACTGCGTGAAAATTTTAAATTAGCTCAATTTCCATTTGCATGATTCATCATTTTTCTCTTTTTACCAAAAACTGAATCACAAAAGCTTTCAATCTGGTGTTTTGGTCTCAACTAGACATTAATAATTCATTTTATTTATTTATTTTAGATGTATAAAATGTCTTATAATGCTACTGTTAAACATTTATTAGAATTGAAATTTTATGAATCTTTGAAAATATGTTCTTGCCATTAGCATTATGGCCTTTTTATTTGCCATTTCCATTAAGTAACTTGAAAATTGTTTCAAAACAGCAATATTATCATTTATTGCCATAACTTCTACTACAATTTATTATTTAGCTAAATTTGCTATTGCCACAGGCCTAGACACACTTACCATAATTTCTGGACTATTGAGCGCACCCGAATATAAAATAATAACCTGAATAGGCCATGTGTCCACGTGTTGTCCTTTTGAGTTTTTGAAAAATGTTTATAATTATTTGACTTTTATTTTACCCCATTATTAACAAAACGACGGGAAAAATTTTCTGAATGTACACCCAAAGCAAAATGCAATTGGTTACTTTTGTTTATTTGGCAGCTGGTGCTTTCTCCATAAACTAAATATGTGTGTTTGACTTTTAAACTGTTAAATTTAGTTAAATCGCTTGCCAATAAGATGAGAAATATAGCAAATGTTGTCTCTTCCCTTCCTACTCTGGATGTCAGAGACAGAATCAAATAGATTGCCTTTGTTTTCCTTTGTGTTTTTTATTTAGTTTAGCCATAACAATCTTGAGTTGGTGCCTTCTTCTTTATAACGCAGTAGACCAACTTTTCAAAACCCGTTGGTAAAAACCACAACTCAGTGTTCAAAACATATCAAAAAACTTGTCTTACAGTCCAAAAATTACAGTAATAGGTGAAAAAAGGCTTTTGGCGTGGAAATGCATCAAATATCTTCACAAACTCCGTTTTGTGGTGGTACGGATTGACTGCATGGATACCCAGTACTTACATCGCTGCGGACGTCCGGCGAGGGGTCCTGAGGGTTTAGACATGCATGCGCCACCTTGATTACGTGTTCCAACTTTCGGGGCTGCTCCTCGACCTTCGCGGCGAGGAAAAGAGCGGCCGGAGAGATGACCTGAAGGACAGGAGCAACTCTTAGGCTCGTCAACGTCCAGCTAAAAGCCGGCAAGAGGAAAGAGAAAACCAATACTTACATTTCGGTGAAACCTTGTAAATGATTGGACCATGTAGAACCGATGCATGTACACAATAGCTGTATTAATAGTTAGTTGGGATCTGACACAGGACGGTTAAGGACAACAGAAAAACAAAATAATGCAAACACACAACCAATCAACACCCTGTCAGCCTCTCTTTAGGTTTATTACTATCAGCTTGTTTTTTCTTTATTGGGCCAAAGGATTCCCCTATAAATTTATACTACAATCATCTGAAACACAGTCACTACACTCAGATGATCTCCATTCCACTCATTGAGAGTCTACTGGCACCAACTGGATGGGGCTCTGCTGAATTAGGTCAGTCACTTTGAAGAAGACGAATCACCTCTTCTGTGTTACATATTTATGTTATATAAATCAGTTTCCACTTTGACATTAAAGGGATATGAATTTTTATGACAAAAAATGGTGTTGATCATGACTGACTTGCAACAGATTAAAAGGGGTAAAACATCCAACGATTTGATTACTTTTTATAGCCACTGTAAACATCAGTGAGTTGCCGGAAGAAGCATTTTAAATAAGCAATACACTAAATGTTGTCTTTAGATAACTACTACGTTGTTTTTAGACAATCTAAATATGATGTTTACAGTTACATTAAGCAGCTTGCTTTCCGTCCTAAACAGTTTCACTAAACATACAAAGCTAATGCTAACGTTTATTAGGCCTGTGAACCACAGAGGCCCTGTCGGCTGCGGTTAGCATGTACGGCTGCCGTCGAAGAGAATAAACAAGCCATAATGTACTAAAATCTGCAACAAATGCGCTAACCAGCTATTAATATACTTAAAACATCTACAAGGCCTCGTCCAAACCACAACAACAACATAAAGCGACCACGCTCTCGGTCGAGCCGGCTTCGAGAGAAGCTAAACTTTGATAGCCGACGAGCTAATGCTAATGTTAGCTACGTGCGACGCACCACGACAAAAGATACACGTTGAGCCGCTGTCCCATGTCCTGCAGGAGGTTCGCTGCCTGTTGTCTGTAGGACAGCTCCTTGTCGGGATCAAGTCCAGCTTGCCGAGATGGGCTGTTGTCGATCTGCTGTCGGGTGTAGTACCATTTGTTGTTACAGCTTGAAGGGAGCGAACGAAACGAAGCCGCCATCACTGAGAAGGACAAGAGTTTAAAATTTCTTCGCGTCACAGGAACATACGTCACACAGCAGGGAGCGGTGCAGTTCCGCAGACGAACAGCAGGTGTCTCCAAAACTCAGTTACATTCCAGCAAAGCACAAAAACAGGGCACAAAAACAAACATTCAAGATTCTTGCTAAAATATATAACGAAAGCATTATGTACTTAATTTAAAGGTGCGTCTTTATTTCATGTCCAGCTGTATAAAAATACATATTTATCTTGTTAAAAGTACTTAAAAGTTTGATGCAATTTACACATCCGTTAGTATTGTCTCTTGCAGTCTGTTAGATTTGTTTATGTTTATATGAATATGCACGCTTCCATTTACCTTTACCTTACTGCTGGTACACCAGAATTTCCCCACTGTGGGACCTATTTACATCTCTTGCTGCATTTAAAATTCAGTGCTATGAAAGTAATTGCACTCCAAAATGTTTCTTCAAAAATCATTCACATCATTGAAACATTTAAATATCAAATTAAGATAGTCAGAGTATGTACAGTTTTCAAATGATTACTTACTCCAAGAGTGAATCAGCAACTCATCATAAAAAACGGAATTAGTGTTTTACAGACTAAAAAATAAGGGTTTTTTTCCCCATGCAAATATTTCAGATCATTTGCCATTTAGATTTATGGTACTTCATAAATCTAAAGGACAATTTTACCAGTATTTAGCATTTCATACAGAAAAGAACAAGAAACATGACAGACAGGAGTCAAAAAATTGAAAACAATTTATTTTAAATTTCAAAACGTTATAAAATGGACAGATAACCTGAAGCAGTAATATGATGGTATCCCTCAAAAGGACAACAACGAATTAAAAGGCTGTGTGTTGAATCAAAAGTACAAATAAATTCAAATAAAAATGTTCAAGGAAATATCTGGTTTGGTAAACAAATAGAAAAATGAAGTTTTTCCAGCAATGAACAAAAAACACCCAAAACATTTGAACATCTGTTTTGATTTAAGTTGTAATTCAGCTACATTGATGTTATAAAGTACAACACCTTAATTTACCTCAAACAGACAGAAATCGACTTTTAACAGAGCCAAGGCTGCACAGTACATGCTTGATATATCTCCTGTCATCATCCAGGTTGCTAGGCAGCAGGATTGTTTATCATTGGGGTATGAAGTAACTGCAGGAAATAAAATGTTTATTGCTGCATCATTATTGAAGCTAATTTTGAAAAAAAAAAAAAAAAAACGGCAGGAAGTTGGTCTGTTTCTGTAAGTTTTCATAAGAAGTAGGAACAGATAAATATGAAGTACTTAGGCTCTCAGGAAAACAGTCTAACTCTCAGATATGATCCTTTATTTAAGTGTACTTTTGATTAAAAAAAATCCAGTTACTGATTATTTTATCCCCAAAAAATCTGTTGAACAGCCTTAAAAAAAACAAACAAAAAAATCCACTACAAAAACAAACATTTTTTAAACTTTTCCGAATCTTTCCGCACGTTTCATTTTCTTCGCCTGCAGAGAAAAGCAAACAAGCAGAGGAATTATTAAGCAGCCGAATTAGTGATTTCTAATGATGAGTGAAACATGGACGTTACCTCGGCATCGTCTCCTCCAGCCGTCGGAGTGCTTGTTAAGATTCCAAACCTCTCCTTTCTTTTTTTCAGCTTTTCATCTTCCACAATCTGAATAAAAATAACGAAAAGCTGTGAAACCCAAGAAGACTGAATGTTCTGAATGAGTAAAACAGTGAGATAATCCGGTTATTAAAGTTTTTGTTGTAATATTATCCAACAGATTCACTTAAACGATCGTGGATAAATGTCACATTGGACAGAGGTGTGTAAACTTTCAGATCCACTGAAAATGCTAAACCCAGAGAAGTTTGGAAGTAAATAAGTTTGGAACAAAGTTTGTCACCTTCTGTGAAACTGATGAGACGTTCATGCCGAATCTTTCCGCTCGTTTCTTCAGGACGTCAACGTTCACCTGAAACAAACACACAAACCCGTCAGACAAACGGCAGCAGCTGGAGGAAAAGAGGGAGAGAAAGAGAGAGAGGCCAAGAAAGAAAGAATGGAAGGAAGAGAAAGAAAAGAGATAAGAGAAGGAAAGAAAGAGCAAAAGAAATAAAGAAAAATAGAAAGAGTGAAAGAAGGAAGGAAAGAAAAAGAAAGGAATAAAGAAATAAGAAAGAAATAGTTAAAGAAGAAAGAGAGAAAGAAAGAGTAATTTCTGAAAAACTCACGCCAGCTTTGCTGTTTGCCACAACGCCTGTTCACAAGACAAGAACAAGAAAGAAAATAATAATTTGCCTCCATTAAACTCTGAACTCACAACTTTCAGTTTCTGGATTCAGGAAAATGAAAATGAAACAAAGAGGCTCGTCAAAACTCTCATTAAACCAATCAAGAGACTGAACGACAGCCACTTTTCCAGTTTTATAGAAAACACTGATTGGAGGAAATGTTTAAAAGGGGTTGTGAAATAATCACCTTATATCACACAACACTTCAACCATGACAAGATTATCTATGATGATGAAACATCAATACTGAAAAATGAAAACAAACCAAATCTCTTCAGCAATTTCAATATTAGATCCCATCAGATTCTGGATGGAAGGGGATTCTCTGACTTGTTTATCTTGGAGATTGCCTTTAGATGACATCTGCTGTGAATTAATACTCTATGAATAAGATGAGGCGAACTGAAGGTGATGCTGTTCTGTTTCTAAAATATCTTAAGCCACTGCTTTTATCAGCTGAAACACTGTTATCACAAAAACGTTCAGTTTGGTTTAAATATAACAAATCTTGAGTAAAGGAAACAGTTTTAGTGTTTTCTACGTGTTAAGCTACTGGTGATGACGATGACGTACCTGGAGAGGGGCTTGAAGAATCGGAGGGCGTTCCAAACCTGCAGGAAAACAACGGAAAATAAACTCAGCATCACATAAAGGATCAACAATTTCCTTCCTTACAAATACAATGTTGTGACCTTTAGACAATTTAGATGCTCAGCAAGTTATTTAATGCAACAACATCATCTCAAGAATCTCAGATGAAATTGTTTGTTCCTGTCATTTATTTTAAATTTTCCAAAGTCCCAACACTTTGTCTTGTGAAAGAAATGACGGAAAGGAAGAACAAGGTGAATTAGAGGTCAACCTTGCAGCACGTAAGGCCTTCTTGCTCTCGGCTGTTGCTGGAAGGTTGAAACGCTCAGCTCTTTTCTGTAGTCTCTGCTCAAAAAAAAGGTAGATATTAAACACATTTAGTTTTCTCTCTTTCACCGAAGGTTTCACTGTGACATACAAAAGAGCTGAAATAAAGTTACAGGAAATTAAACAACTGGAAGTGCCAATCAGGAGAACATGTCGTCCTAGTCCTATGAGACGTTCATATTTCATAGGACTGTTTAGGTCCAGTAACACTCAACAAAATGTTTCCACATTGTCATAATTAGTGTGTAGAATTTTGAGGAAAGAGATTAATTCAATGCAGTTTGGAATTAGGTTGTAATGTAACAAAATATGGAAAAAATGAAGCACTATGAATACTTTCCAGATGCTCTGCATATACAAAATGCTATAAACTTGCATTTTTCCATGCTACTGTAATATTTAGTCAGTTGTACAGAGTCTATCAGCAGCAGATGTTCACTTCTGGAAAAAGGGGAAAGAAAAGCATTGTCTAATCTACTTTAGGAGAAAACCAGTCAGACGTACTTCACTGGCAGATAAGGGAGGGCTTATTTTCACCACCTTCTTCTCAGCAGGCCTGAAACAAATAAATTAGAATTACTAAAAAAGGACTTGCATGTTTTCAAGAAAGTTTTAATAAAAAATAATAACATATTACAAATAAAATGACACGTTTCTTCCTCATCGTAGAAGGTAAAGGTAATAAAAGCCATTTTGTTTGAACCATTAGAACCAAATTAACGTTGCCAACTGATTTAAGAAACACTTACGGCTCACTCTCAATCGCTTCAGAACCATTGTCCACTTTTATGGTGTCGGAGCTCTCCACTTTACCGAAGTCCTGAAAATAAAATACGAACCTTAATATTTAACAAACTTACAGCACAGTAGTATGAAATGTGAAGTAAAGGAGCAGTTCTTTTACCACAGAATCCTCAGCCAGCACATCATCGACATCCACATCTTCTTCTGTTGTTCAAAATGTGAAAGAAAGACATTTCCAACACAAAAAAACTGAAATATTAGCAAGTTTTAGTGATGGGATACCACAGAAGACAAGAAACAGAAATTAAAATAAGTATTTGTACATTACGTAGTAACTCCTACTGTTAATCTGGTAGATATTGTGTCTCTTACATTTGAGTTGTAAACTTATCTTACTTAAGGTGAATCTTAATTTTTCTATGAGTAACAAACAAAATGTTTTATATTATCTTACATCACATGAGATTTACTTTAACTCACCCCTCGAAAAATTGAATAGTAATATTGCAATGCCATGTTTTCTAGTTGTAACCCAGTAAACACCTTTGCAGATGGTAAATCTAGGTGTTTGAGCAGTACTGAGCCTCACCGTGCTCCTCCAGGTAGGCCTGGAGTCGGGCGATCAGGTCTCCTTTGTTCCCCTTGGTCTCCAGACCTCGGGCTTCACACTCCTGCCTCAGTTCAGCAAGCTGCACAGCACAAACAAACACAAGCCGTTACATTTCCCCTGGTCTTTATTGTTCGTAGTAATGAAAGAAAAAAAAAGTTATATATATAAAAAATAAATTGTAAACAAAAGCAAGCAAAAGAAGAGCAGTAGTAAAGTATATTTATTTATTTATTTCCTGTATTTAACCAGGTAAATCCCATTGAGATCTGGATCTCATTTTCAAGAGGGACCTGGGCAGAAATCTGCAGTAATCGTTCAAAGGAGTGAGTAGAAAAATAAATGTATTTTTACAACCACCCCTTTTACATCAGTAGCATCATCCAATAAATTATTATTCATGTTGACCTGGTAATAAGTTATAGGAGAGATTTTTGCCTGTTTTAAAATCTCCAAAACGGATCAAAAATACTTCTACACAAAAAACATACTATGACAAACATATGTTTAAGTATATGTTTTCTTTGCAAGCTTGAAACACAGTCAGGCTGAGATGAGTTGGTAAAATATGAGCACAAACTCTACCTTGATCCATCTAATATAAAGATATATTCTGATTCTAACAAACCTTATAGAAAAACAATATAAACCCTTTCCTATGATTGTTAACTTTCTAAAACTGCACAAAAATTTAAGTTTTGAATCACAAACACTCTTAAATTTGCCAGAAATTTCATAGACAGATAGATAGATATTTCTGAAGAGGTTTAAATAAATGGGAGTGTATTTTTGAAAATGCGTGGCGTTGTATTCTTATGAATAGACCGAGATCGGCAGAATATTTATTAGTACAGATGTTTATCTCTGAGTTTAATTGTTTAGACTCCAAGAAAAATGTTGCGTACTTTGGTACTGATTAATTTAAATCAGTGTACTTGTACATTTATCCGTCTCCAGCCGGGCTAACTGAGCTAGCTGCCGCTCATTGAACACACGCCGGTAGGAGTCCTCGCCCCCGTAGGATCCGTTTATCTCTTTAAAACTATTATTTAGCCGTAACTCCGGGATATTGTTCGGTTGCCAACAGCTGTTCTCCACTAGTAAACCCAGCAAATAAAAGTAAAATTCGTATTTAAAGGCAATACCAACCTTTAATTTGTGCAGCTCTATCACTTCGGCCATCTTTTTTTTGTTGATGTTCCACTTCTTCCAATCAAACTGGAGCTGCTCTCCTTCTGAGCTCCTTGACGGCGTTAAGCGTCTCACAGCGCCCCCTGTTGAACAGATTGATACCCTGCAGATCAATTTCGCACAAAATCATAGCTGGTGATTCAGTTATTGTACATTTGTTTGTTTTAACAAAAAAAGTTAGACATTCAGCTCCATTTGTTGACAAAAGGGAATAAATAAATTACTCATATTTTTTTTTTTTTTTTTTTTTTTTTTTTTTTATTATTCATGACGTTTGAAGGTCTCAATCTATTGTATGACATTTTAGACTTTATGATTTTGGTCAAATGTTTTTGAAGATCTTTTGTTTACTGAAATTTTAGTCCATTCCTCTTTATAGACCTACAGTAACATTCTAAAATTGTTAAAGTCAAAAGATTTGCCAGAAAAATATCAGAAGTTGTTAGATTAAGCTCAGAAATTTTCCAGAAAAATACATAGAAATTTCTGCGTTTGTAAAGTAAACGAAAAAAAATCTGAAAATTTAAGATTAACCAAAAAGAATTCTAAAAAAAAGACAAGGACATTTCTAAGTTCAAAAGTAAAACAAATAAAAAAAAATAATAATAAATAAAAAAAATAAAAATAAATAAAAATCTGAATTTTTTAGAATTAATCTCATAAAGTGAAATTTTTTATTTTTTCGAAAGATTAAAAGAATTTCAGCGTTTGAGACTCAGAAAATGTCCAAGTTTTCTCTGAGATTAATCGAAAAGTTTCTGAGATTTTTCTAGAACATTTTGGACTTGTTCGGTTACAAGTCCAAAACTCAGCAACTTCATAGAATTTTTCTAGAAAAGATTTTTGGTGGAGATTTACTCTTTCTGTTTTCATCTAACGCCCCTAATACACCATCGTAGTGGAGACACTTGCTGTTATTTTAAATATTCTAATTAGTTTCCATCTCTGCTTTTTGTAAAAAGTGGTTCGCGAACAGATAACTTTGTAACGCTTTTTACCAGAACATTTACAAAACTTTGCTTTGCAGTGTAATGCTGCCTCATTTAGCAGTGAAAATGAAAACTATCTACACCAGGAAGTGGAGCGGCAGATCGATAGATTTCTGCAGATGTCAGAATTGCTCAGCAGAATGACAGGAGCCACACATCTGAGCAGGATTTGCTGTGAATGCATACATTGTTTAAAAAGAGGTTTAAACAGGACTGCGGTTTGCCATATGATGCGGAGACAATAGAAAGCTTAATATTGTGACTTTAAAGTTTCGGGGTTTGGAACAAAGCCGGATGAATTTAAAGAGTCACAAGTGGATCAGTAATCCTCATTAACTGTTGCATTCCTTCCATCGTTTTTTTTTTTTAGCTCCTTGAGGTCATGTGTAACCTATTGTTCTGATAAAATTAAAAAAAACTCCTACTGTATGCCTGAATCTACAGACAATCTAATTTTGTCCAAGAAAGAAAGCATGAATTGAAATATAGAGAATTAAGCTTTTTGCTGGCAGTCTGAAGAAAACTTCAGAGTAAATCTGGGCACAATTAGGACTAATCAGAGACAAAAAGTGGGTCAGACAACTTCAGAGGAAAATATTTTATAGTCTACTGGTTTGCATGCAAGGAAAATTCTGACTTAAACAGACCATTATGTATGTTTATAGTCATCTATTTATGTAATAATTACATATCTGCTTATTACTGTGAAACAAAATGTTGTGATTTTTACAAAGAAAGCAATCCAAAAGATGCCTCATATATTTTCATGTTTTGCTATGTTATAGTCACATATTACATGGATTTTATTAGCTAGACAAATAAAAAGTAGCTCATTATGGTGAAGTGGAAGTAAACATTTTATGCAGATAAAAATCTGTAGCAGACAAATGATGTATTCAGATTGCAGGAGTCATTTGTAGAGCTACTTTTCACTGCTTTTTCAAAGTTTTGAAACTCAGTTTTTCAAAATAACTGAAACACTAAGTTTCTTTAAATCAAGGCTAAATTTCCACCTGTTCAGACCTGCCTTTTATTAATAATAACTGGAGCATTGATCAATATATTTAATGGATATTTGCTTGATGGTTTTCAGAATCACAATCAAAAATGCTTTTATTGTTTTTGTGCAGACGTACAACAAAATTAGTTTCAGTACAGTCTATCTAAAGATGATGACAGGACAGCAAATACACTGCAAAAGCACAAAATCTCACCAGTATTTTTGGTCCAGTTTCTAGTGCAAATATCATATTACAGTTTAAATAAGACAAAATTAACTAACTGGTAATTTTTTATTGAGGTATAAGAACTTGTTTTAAGTCAATAATTAACTAAAACTGATGAAAAACAATTAGTTCCAGAGGCAGATTATTTCACTTATAACATTGGAAAAATATCATAGGTGAAATAATTTGCCAGTGGCAATAGTACTTTTTCATCAATATTAAGAAATCATTCAAAATAAACTCTTATATTTTGCTGAAAAGTTACTTGTAAATTAATTCTCTTATTTTAAGTGTAGTAAGATATTTGCACTAGAATAGACTAGAAACTAGATCAAGAATACTTGGTGAGATTTTGTGTTTTTGCAGTGTAATCAAATCACAATGAAACAAAGCGTTCTTAAATCTAGAGGGGAGGAGCAGCAGGAAGGCAGGAAGGCTAAAACCTCAGAGTTTATAAAGGCCGTCCTTCGCTGCCTCCTGATTCTCAAGGGGCCGTTTCACAGGGGCGAGACGATGTGGATGTCCGCTCTGCTGCTGGTGCTTCTGACTGTAACTTCACAAACTTTGGCAAGTGAGTACAGAAAATCATTTACTTTTTATTAAATTTATCAGGAATAAAATAAAATGTTGCATGAGACAAAATGCTGGGTTGCACAAATCAAATCAGAAGGTCAATATTACCAATGGATCAAAGCTGCTTGTGAAATATCCACACTTAACAGTAAATGTAATTTACCAGCCAGCAAACTTAACTGGCCACAAAAGAGGTTTAGATGTAAATTATTTACCACTTTATGCTGCTGGATGAGCATAAAAAAGTTAAATAAATGATGAAAAGCAGTTATTTACACTGCAAAAGCACCAAATCTTACCAGTAAATCACCAAATCACAAAATGTAACTTACAAGTAATAAACTTGTTTTAATAAAAAAATTCCTTAATATTGATGAAAAGTCTTTATTTCATTGGAAGATTATTTCATTTAAAACAAGACATTTATCCCATAAGTGAAATAATCTGAACTAGTAGGACCTAGTATTTTTTTTTTATCAATTTCAAGAAATTATTGACTTACCAAGTCCCTATTTCTTGTTACATATACATTAATTTCTTTTAATTTTCCTTATAAACTTGTCAAGATTTTGTGTTTTGCACATTAATTGTAGATATTCTTTGACAAGTTGTTGACTTTATAGAAATTCTTCATGTTGAGCATGCATGCAGCGACAGCGGAGCAGAAAAACATTCCTTTAGCAAGAAGGATTACAGAGCAGAGACACAAAAACAGACAGAAGAACTGATGTATTTTCTATATTCATGAAGAGTCAAAAGTTAATAATATGAGAAGGAGAACGTTCGATTTCCTCTCCAAAGAAGAAACGTCAGACCAGGTGTAGCTTCTATGTAGCGAAAACAGAACAGCTTAAATAACAGTAAATATTACAAATAGAAGAAGAAATTGTCCTCCAACAGTCTAAGTGTATAGCTGTATAGCTGCAGAACAGGATAACCTAAACCGTTAGCATGAGGCATCACAAGGTCATCCCAACTCATTAGAAAAAGCGAACAAATTTGGAATGAATTTCAGGAGAAAATAGTATTGCTACTTTCTCAGGTTTGCAATGTTGTATCTGAATGATTGGCAAAACCTCTGGAACAGTGAATAGATCAGACAACCAGTGTGGACGTCTGGAGAAAACCAAAATAGCCGCACAAAAACACCTCACAACAACAGAGAAGCACGGCGGCTGAGGGGTGATGATGCGGGCTCCGTCTGTAGCCACATGACCTGGGAACGTTGTATTCTAGACTCTGGGGTAAAACACATCACAGCAGTAAATCTAGCAAAACTGAAATCTTGAAATGGTCTAGTCAAAGTAAAGACTTGCATCTGGTAGAAATGCCGCCCTGTTTGTTTTCCACCCACAATCACTGACACAACATACCTGTTGTGTATTGATTATTTTGATGATGGCATTTGACCAAATGTAATGTTGGTTTCACATTTGGTGACTCTATGACGTTTTTATGATGTTTTATTTAATGTTTTTATGATGTAAAGCATAAAAACTTTATGCAATCGCTAAACTAACTTGAACTACCTTGTTGCTGAAATGTTATATAAAATAATACAAATAAACTTGATTTATTTATTTATTGATGGATCTGTTAGAGAAACTAATATCTGCAAAACTAAATGAATTGAAGTGACTTTTTAAAATCTATGTTTGCTAAAATTTGAATAAAATCATATTGAATAATTATTGCTTTAATTTGACCTTTTTCTTTTAAAATATCTCTGAACAAAACTTTCAAACATGCTGAATAAAAGCTGATTTCTGTTGAGTTGTTCCACTTGTCCCTCTTGTTCCTTAATCCCAGTCAAATGTTTGATTTAGACAGGATTCTGTTTCCAGGCTGGATATTTTATCCTAAATCTGCCCTCAGACACTGTTAATCTGTATTATAATCCTGCACACACCCAGATTAGCATCACATGAGAGAGATTGGTTCCCAAGTTTTCACTGCTGTCTTAAAATAAAACATTCCAGACTCACTTTATACAATGCTGGTTAAAATCTCAATAAAATCAAGGAGATTTGAATAAATCACTATAGTTTATTGATCGGCTTATTGATTCTTCATGTTCCAGAGGCTAAAAATCGCTTCACTCGCTACCCATCATGGAACGCTAAAATGTACCCGATCTGGAAAGCAGGTGACCCGAGATATGAGGAGTCCTGGAAAGGTCAGTGTGCTGAACAGTCCCAGATGTTTGTCAGCCACGTCTGCAGGACTGATGGAGAAATATTTCTGATTTTCTACCTGTTCAGGTGGAAAGGTGATCTTCAATGTTAGGAATGATTCACCAACCCTGACTGGAGCCAAAGTCACGTTCACCATCGAACTGGAGTTCCCCCACAACCAGGAAGTTCTGCCTGATGGGAGCGTGGTCTGGGCTGAAGACTGTGTAGTCAATGGTAACACACACACGCACCCCCTCACACACACGCCCACACACACTTATTGGGGTTTTGGATTCAAGGGGAAAGAAAAGAAATTAGTTTTTTTGGAAAATGTGTAATCCAAGGTGTATAAATCTTTTGAGTCAAAAATACTCGACACTCGAGTGCCAAAAAAGAAAGAAAGAAAAGCTGTTTAAGGGGAGTGGATAGTTTTGAAATTCAGACTCCAGATACTGCATACTTCTCTCATATGTTTTCCAAGAAGTAAATAAATAAAATATGAAATAACATTTTACCTTCAAATCATGTTAGTAAATTCACTCGTAGATGCAGTAAATCTTCATATAAAATGAATTGGGGCGTAATTTGCTCCACATCCAGATCACTGATGTGGATTTGCAGGGTGGCATATCTAGAGAGGCCACTAGGGGGCGTAAGGCTCGAGTAATGAATAATAATAATACAACTTTATTGTCATTGCACTGTCACAAGTACAAGCAACGAAACATGATGTGGTCGGAGCCGGGAATCGAACCCGGGTCGCCCTGGTGCCAGCTGGGAGGATTAACCTTTCAACTATCGGCGCTCATTGTTTTGAATAACAAAATAATGGGTTTAATCATAGATATAACAAAAAAAATGCTGATTTGATTGATAAAATAATATTTAAGCACATGACTGTTTTTGAAGGTTCTTTTTAGACATGTATTCTAAAGAATTAGAGCATATTTAGACAACCATCTTTAATTTTCTTCTTACAGGAACTAAATATTTTAAGTCAGAACCAGTTTATCCAACAAAGGACGCAGACTGGGAAGCTGTTTTCCCAGATGGGACACCAGTAAAGGATGACAAGAGGCCTCCTTATGTGTTTGTGTGGAAAACTTGGGGTGAGGGGAGCTCTATTGAACATATGGATGAACCACTGGAAAAAATCAGTTTGTATTTGCTCTACATATCCCCAAAAAACAAGCACAATCAAACATAACTCCGTCAGATTAAAGTTAATGAGCAGATCAGGCTCTGCTGATGGATTTCTGTGTTTCTGCTGGTGTGCAGGTCAGTACTGGCAGGTAGCAGACGGGCCCTGCTCCTCTCTGACCATCAGTACGGATGACATCCCACTGGGCTCCTACACCATGGACATCGTCATCTATCACTACCGCAGCAAAGAAAAGTTTATTCCACTGGGATATGCTTCTACGCAGTTTTCCATCACTGGTAAGTTTGGAGCTGAACAAAAAGTTACAAACAGAAGAGTAAGACTACATACAGGTCTAATCAAAGGTTTATTTACTTTAGTCATAGACATGAACCTTGTGTTTGAGTTGTTGATGAATCTGACTTTATTTGGGTTTAGAAATTGGTTTAAATGTGTGTTTGGGATCACTAAAATGTTAGAAAACCCACAAGATTGATCAGAATGTTTAGGAACAAGTCAAAATCCACCAACACACAATATTATCATGAACTGGAAACTGTGTCCACAAAGAAATAAGTTTAATTTCAACATAGACGAAGACGATGCCAACTGAAAAAAAAAAACCCAACTAAAAAACTGTTTAAAATTTTTCTGCTCTCATGTGGACAAGCCCATTTTGACCAAATATGAGCAATTTGGCCAAAAACACAAGAAGAACCAATTGCAAAAGTTGGCAGAGGTGTCATCATGCTGAGGGTCTATTCTGTTGTTAAATGTCTTTCAAACAAAGCGAGTCGAGAAATGATGAAATTCAAATGAACAACTTAGATCAGGGATGCACCGATGGGAAAATTTAGGCCAATATTGATATCCGATAATAATAATGGAGTTAGAACTTATATTACATATATATTTATCTATACATATACATCTGTACAATTTGAATTTATCTTTCCAATGACTGGCTCAATTAACCCAATGAAAGATTAAGATGATTATGAGTTGCTGAATTGATAAATCGGATTAATCATGATGAATCGATTATTGAAATAATTATCAACTAATTTATTAATTGATTAATCATTTACTGGATTATATCAACACAAACAAGATAAATTGCAGAAAGAACAGCACACTCAGAGCAGTAATGAAGAAAAAGTATAAACATTTTGGTTTTAAGATGGAAAAAACCTAAGTTACATTTTTTAAAAGAAACATTTACATGTAGTTATCTAATTATTAATCGGTTAATCCCAAAAAATGTCTATATCTAACATTGTGTAAAATAAATAAATGAAAAACCTGCAGAATGTATCAATTCTTTAGTAGATTAATTGATTAATCATCAGAACAATTGATAGATTAACTGATTACTAAGATAATCATCATTTTGAAACGTCTGATCTCCTCAGATCAGATCCCCTTCGCCGTCTCTCTGGACCAAGTCAATGACATCGTGGCTAGAGACATGCGCTTCGTTCAGAACCGAGCCATCGCCTTCACCGTGACCCTCCATGACCCCAGCCAGTACCTCGGCAACGCAGACATCACCTTCAACTGGGACTTTGGCGATGAAAGCGGGGCGCTCATATCCAGAGAGATGACCGTCACTCACACGTACATCAGCTCTGGATCGTTCAAACCGCAGGTGGTCATCCAGGCGGTCATCCCTGATAAGGCCTGCGACCCGCCATCCGACCCCCCGACCTCCACCACCGGACCGGCTGCCGACCAGGCAACCACAGGTCAGGAACCCATGCTGCTGGTTCATGTAATTAACATGGGTGAAGGGTGGAAACATCCATCCATCCATCCATCCATCCATCCATCCATCCATCCATCCATCCATCCATCCATCCATCCATCCATCCATC
>CAEGAG010159151.1:0-13782 GCA_903067065.1 Brachyrhaphis terrabensis
CTTCGGTTTATTTAGTCACAGTTCTAGTTTTTTCTTTTTTCTTCCCACTCAAATTTCAGTTTAATGTTCATAGAGAAAATCTTTTTGTTACGTTAACCTCTGAGTACTTTGACATGAGATTGTGTTTTTATTGAAGTTGGCTCAAGAACAGGGATTTCAGTACTAAAATAACTACTAATAAAACATTTCTATACTGTTGGAACGTGCTAATGTAAGTTAATTTAGATGTAAAAGCACTGTAGTGACATGTAAGTTATTAGGTCAGAACTGTAACTTTTATAAATGATGTAGGACTTAAATTGAAATCAAAATTGTTTTAAGAAGGTTTTAAAAGAAAATTGAGCCTGGTGAACCTTTCATAAACCCTGCTCTTTGCTCTCCACCAGGAGCTAAACATCTGCAGGCCATGCTGTATTTGTTGACCTTTTTAAATGTCCGTACTCAGGCTGCTACAGGTAAAATCTCAGGTGTGGCCTGTGCATTTGAGCGTGAAGAACACATCCTCCCTCTCTAAGCAAAGCAAGGCATTCCCATAATTGACCTTTGCACCAGGCTTCCTGTTTAATGTCAAGGTCCTGTGCTGATGTAAGAGCCGTGGCAGTCTTGTAATCATATCCATACACGGCTGGGATTTAACTACACTTGCAGGAAAGACAGAGGGGCTTAAATGGATTTTATTTCAAGGTTTTCTTTCAGGGAGATTTGACAGCACAGACCGCAACGCAGATCCGTCTACAAGCAGAAGAACTTTTGATTTGAGTTATTCAGGCATCAGCTTGTTCATTGTACCCTTCAGAAACACTTCATTTTTACTTGCAGTTGTAAAACTGTAAGATTTGAAACAGCAAGTGAAATGTGAGGTATGGTGTAGGTATTGTTGGTGAGATGGGATAGTATAAATTATCTTCTGGGTCGACAGTGAGAGGTTTTTCAATTTATGAGGGATCTCAAGGTTTATCTTACTTCGAAGTTATTGCTTTCAAACCCCAGATCAGGATCTGCATCCGTCAGCGGTTATTTTCCAACTCTTGAGAAGTCTCCACTGAACAATGTGAATATACAGAACAGGAACGTCCAAATCTATTGTAATCCTTAAAAACCCAAGCTTTAATCCGTTATAAGGATGTTTTGGTGCTCCGGTCTAACAGTGTAAATATTCACAAGAACCAGATGTATCTGCACAATTTATCTACCGTGGTGTTTAGAAGCCAGTGGCCCGGTCGATGCCGAGATTAGTGATCCTGCCGTCGCTCCTCAGCTTTGTGTTTAGCAGGAAGTGTGGGAGCAGAGACATCTGTAAATGAATGGAGTGTCTGAGAAGGTTGGAGTCATCTCCCCACCCCTGGCGGCCCATTGTAACCCCCAAGGTACTTGACACATTTTGCTCCTCTTCAGAAACACCTCTTTAGACATACTAGGGTGTAGTACATTGTGATGAATGACCTGTATGACTGATGCTCTGACAACAGAACCTCAAACCTCGAGTTGGACTCACTGAGATGTTAACAGCACCGTGTTGGCAGGAAGATACTGATCCCGAAACTCCTCTTATCAAGAATGTAGACAGGATTTTCACCCATAATGTTTTAATTTAGCATGTAAATATCAATTGTAGCAACACAATGTCAGCTTTTGTTTACAAGAAGCATTTGTTGAGTGATGGTACAGGTCTGAAATGGGCCAAATGGTGCCGGAGTTCAGTCTGAAGTCCATGTGAAGGACCTCATGTTGAGTTCTAAAGTCTTTCCCCCATCTGTCACTTAAAAGGGCTCCATACTCAAAGCACAAAGATGCCGAGGGTGTAAAATGATGCAAAGAAAGTGTGTGAGACAACGACTGGACGATGCTTGTTATTTCTGTGGAGGTTTCAGACACAACAAAGTTGTGGGATTTTCACCTGGTGAATGAGAAGCTCTCGTCTCTCAAAACTAATCTGTGATCCGCAAAAACATTTTGAAACCCAATCTGAACCGAAGCCCGGATCCAGAATGTTCTTGTTATTTGTCAATAACCAGCTGGCAGCACATCCACATGTCTATGTGTCATGCACGAATCAGAGATAAGAGGCTAAATGAAAGCTAACCGTTACAGCTGCGGTTCGCTGACTGTTTCCATTTGAAAAACCCACTTTTAAGCTCTTGCTTCAATCCAGAAATGATGGGTTTTAAGAAAAGTCCTGCTTTTCATTTGACGGGAGAATTATCTACGGTTTTCTGGGGGCTTGGCCGATGATGAACAGCAGGCAGCGATGGAGGTATCCTCGTCAGAAAGTGAAATATGTTCGTTTATTAGTTTATCGTTGTGGTTTTCTTATTGCTGGCACTGACAACATTAAAGGGAAAATAATCATTTTTTTAATTAAGAAAAAATACCCGATCAGTAAGCTGAATCTATTTGTACACGTTTCTTTTTCGTATTGCTTTTGAAATTTAAATCTACGGTTAATTAATTTTTCAAATTTCTCCAATGAATTTGGACTAATCTCTTCGACCGTCCATGTTAGTTTTGTGAATGTATCCTAAGCCAGGACAGTAACTGCGCACCCATTTGGGCTGGGATCCTCCTGGGTGAAAGCTGCCCCATTCATGATATTAGGCTTTATCCTCTTGAGACTACAGGGACAAAGACCTAAAGCTGTGAAACCTCTTCCTCCTCATACATTAGCACACAGAAAACCTTCTAAATCATTTACGCAACACAAAACAATTCCTCAGCAAAACTAAAATACAGTTACACATAAAGAGTTTGACTGAAGGCTAATAAATTGCAGTTTACATTTTTTTGGTTTCTGAAATATTTCTTTGGGGTTTAATAATATCCACCCATCTGAGGGTATTTGTCTCAATTACATGACATCGCAGTTGAAAATAAACTTGAAGCTCTGGATCAAACCACATCTGATTGAAAGTGTATTTGAACATTTCCAAACCGTGGAGCTGAAGTCGTGACTTTAAGAGACGCTGATGCATGTTCGCCAGTAATCCCCTCTATTCTAGCCTCGACTCCAGTGACAGTTTTAAAAACTCCAATGCAAATGTAACATTATCTCCGCAAAGCTGGTTTTCATCTTCGTCGTGGATTATCGATCATAACTCCGTTCTGGCTCTGCTCCTCCATGAAGTGAATTATTTCGTTATAATAAACCACCGTGCTTCACCGCCCCTCACATCTCCTGTGTTGCTTGGAAGGTGAGATGTGAAGATCAAGGGGCTGCGTGTTGATCCTAGCTCAGGAATGGAGAGCCTGTGTGTAAAAAGTCTGTGGACAGGCCCGGTCCTGCTGGAAGCTCCACAACTCCCACACACACTCTGACCTCGTTGCCCATTCACAGCCGACTGCCATGTAAAACACATCAAGCCTCTCTGAAACCATCCCCCCTCCACGCTGGCCCTGTGTATTGTAAACAAGGTTCATGCATATGGAGCTGTCGTAAAGCTGTTTGGCAAACACGTATTGAAGCCAGCGGTGGGTTCCCAGAGGAAAAAGGGGGGATTGTTTTGAGTTCCTCAAAAGCAGCATGACAACACCTGGCCCGCCGCAGCTCCCCGATGGCCAAAAGGCCAGCCATGTTAGCAGTGGAAGCTACAAGTTCAAGGCCTGGACAAGAGCTCAGCTCCAGTCACATCCTGAGCCAAAACGATACGTCGCGTTCCTGCAGCCGCGGCGTATCGCTTACAGCGTGCTTACTACTGGAGGAAAACAGACCGAGCAGGAAACCTATGTAATATTAGGAAGCTTTTCTGTTCCTTTTTTAAAAAAAATAATTTTTAAACAGAACATGTGTTAAGAGTGTTTGTGTGTCTAAATGTGGACGGACCTCAATATCCTTACGGTGCATATACTGTAAGTTATATGGTGTCCGAAATGATTACAGAAAGATGTGTGTCGTCTTGCGAGGAACTCGAGAACTTCGTTTTATTTTTTGAAATAGCTTGGGTTTGAAAAATTTGGAGAAAATTCATCTCAGTTGGTATTTGTTGATCTGTATTTAAGCTTCTATGTTAGCTTTACATTTTTTAACTTGATCACATCTGAAAATTGGCCTGTCATGATAATAAAGTTTGCTGGATGATAAATTGTCCCAGAAAATATTTCAGTAAACGATAATATTATAGGTTTGAGAACACTGAACATTTTCAATTAATAAAACAATAATGGCATAATAATGCATCCAAGATGAAACACGACAGCCAAAAGCAATAAAAACAAAAACACACACAACTGAAACCATAAATAAAATGGATTGTGAAGTCTCTAAACACTTGGAAAAATACTAATCATTAGAATAGAAATTATTGAGCTCATTTGAGTTCATCATGTAATTAATTGCTTATTGTGAAAACGATTTAGAAAAGCTGAGTCCCTGAGTTTGTTCATTTGTTGTGTATGTGTTCAAAGTATCCAGAAATGCCACAAAGTCTAAATGTAAAAACATTTTTTAAATAGTAAATAAAAAAGGGCATTGATAGGAGTTATTAGAGAGTTTCAGTAACCTTACAAGACTCTCTCTATATACATATCTAAGATCTGACTACATTCATTGTCTGAGTTTGGTGTTTGGAACAACAACGGTACTTTTGTTCACCACTTGCAGTGCTCTTCATTCGGATGTAATGAAAAGTAAAATAGATAAACTGCACGTCACGGAAACAGGAATGGTCTCGTTACCTCTATCAAGTTATTATGGTTTGAAAAATGGAGTACTACTTTTTATTATACCATTCATGCAATTTATAGCACAAATAAAATGGCAAATTCTGCAGAGTTAAATCAACACTATGCCGAGTCTATTTGGTCCTTATCAGGACTGGTGTTAATTTATATACAAACTTTTGTGTAAAAACTAACCTTTTATCAATTTATAGGAATAATTGTTGCTTTTTTCATAATTATCAAACCATGAGAATGTGACAAAAGTTCATGCCTACTTAGTAGAAAATTAGAAATGAACCATTACACAGCCTTACAGTAAAACTATACATATATTTTCTGACTGGCAGTTGAAAAGACAAACATATCGTTAGATAATTTTAGTCCCTACAAGGCGTTAGTTACCCTGGTCGTCTAAGGCGGTGGTTCAAAGTTGAGACTGCGTATCAACAAATGTGGAATGACAATCCTCTGGAGAAAATAATCAAAATAACAGTTGGTAATACATATTCCAGCTAAACATGTTAGAAGAGATGGAAAACCGCCTCAGGGTGGATAAAACAATATATTGGCTTTGCCGTCTTTGTATCCCGTCTTTGACTATTTACTTTGCAGAAATAAATAAAACTGATTCTCAGAGTAATGAGTGTTGTCCTCTGACATTTTGCAAGTCATAAGCCTAACAGTTTGAGAACTGATCTGAAATTTGAGTGGATTTAACTGAGCTTCAGTTCTTGGAACAATAACAGGACTTTTGGATCGGATCGGCGGACTCTTTGGACTCTGATGCGTTTGTGATGCAACATAAAATAGACAAAGATTGCCCTCCTTCTTTACTATAAGGCTTCAGTCCCAGAAGGGTTTTCACAAATAAATCATTAAAACTTAATAGTCCTGCAAAATGTTCATTTACTTTCACTCCCCAAAGAGGACAATAAGATTAAACTGTTAAAACAGGTGTGGCATTTTAAGAGTTAAAAAATAAGATTCTGATCTAATACATCATATATAAATAACATTTACATTTACAAGACAATATCTTAGTGGTGACATAATGCAAAGCTGGACAAGACACCACTAAATATCCTCGCAGGGATCAGTAATGGACTTTTACTGGCGTTTGTTAATAAAACCAGAGAAACCATAAATTTGTGACTGAGCAGAAAAGTGAACGGACTATTTATCACCAGTGGCTGACTGGAGGTCTGTCCTCTCCAGCTCCCTGTGGGAATATGAAGGTGTTTCGCTCCGGGTCCAAACACCGGTGCAGCCCGCGTTCTTATGCTAATGCGGTTCTGACATCAGCAGTGAGATCAAAGCGGGGCAGGGGTATTTTAGAGCTCAGTCTGCCCCCACTCAGCTCACTTCCACTCCAGCCTCTCTGTCTGTCCCACACACACACACACACCGGACACCGCTCACACACACCATGCGTACCTGTCCGGAGCCGATCCACCGCCCCGTCTTGGATTTTACTAAAGCTTCCGGCTGATAGGAACCGGGACAGCTGACCTGAAGGATAACCCGACCCGCTGAGATTTTACTTTTTTCCTCCTGGCTGCTTGTGCGGACTTGTGGAGCGGCGCGGTAAAGGTGAGCTGCGGAGATAAAAAGTGAAGCTGCTGCTTCAGAGAGCGCGGTGTTCGGTTTAAATAATNAACCGTATCGGCGGAACCGTAAGCTGCAGTTAAGGTCTTGTTGTCGCAGCTGCAACCTGCAATTTATCATTGTATTGTAGGTGGTGAGAAGTTCAGCTGGACCTGATTTTATTTGGTCTGCTTCGACGGAATGTTTTGTCCTAAAAAGTGTTTTTAATTAAATTTTGATTCGTTCATTAACTTTTAATCTTTGAATGACAAAAAAATAAAATAAATGCATCTTTCCAATAAAAATAATGCAGCCTACTTAGCTAGTCCCCAGTTGTTTATCCTAGATATTTTAACTAAGCTTAAACAGAGAATGTAGACTGAAAAGAAAAACTTTCCTCTGTGTGTGTGTGTATGAGAGAGAGGAAGAGAGAGAGGGGGTGTGTGTGTGTGTGTGCAGCCGTACCTTTTAAACAGCAGCTGCCTTATTGGGTCAGTCTTGGTCACATGTAAATGTCGGAACGTCATTTAAACACGTAATAAAGGCTTTAAATCGGCTTTCCTCGAGGATTTCTCGTTGTTCCATCGATTGGCTAATGATTGTATTGTATTTACCTCACAGTGAGAACCTGCAGAGCTTTAATACACACACAAACACACACACACANACACACACACACATAACTCCAGACCAAGGCAACAATTAATATCGCCTAATTTAGTTAAAACAGCATCGAAAGCGACCCCGACCAATCAGCGTCGAGCTGCGGACCTCGCGCTTTACGTGCGCGACTTATCAGCGGCGTGCACGTTTCACGCGCTCTCTTCAAAGGCTTTCAGTTTATCAGAGGCTGTTTTTATCAGATCAGGCCTCAGATGATCTCTCTACACAAATCACTGCCCTGATCTGAGCTGCTGTCTTGTTAATGTGATCCTGATCTGGAGTTTCTCACATTTCTCCTTGTGACAATAAATTGAATTAAAGGAGCAAAAATAAACTGAATATACCAGATTCCCTTAATTGGAATGAGAAGAAAATTAAAGTTTGTGTTCAGTTTTAGATTATGTCAGTCGATTATTTTTGGTTGTGCCGTTTTGAGCGTGTTTACAGCTGCAGAATAAAGATTTTTTGTGAAAATGCAAACTATTCCTTTGTCTTTAAGTTTCACTGCTGTTGCTTTTGTTTTCCCTGTGTTTATTGGCTGGAACGAGCTCCAGCAGAGGATTTTTCCCTGCTGTATGTTTGAATACTTGGCCTGCATCAGCTGCTAGTGGACACTGCCTTGAGAAGTTTTCCCTTATTTGCTTTATTTATGTATTTTTTGTTCTTCTCTCTGCTTCCTATTTTGACTCCCTTGATATTTTAGAGACGGATTTCACCGAGTAAAATTAAGCCTGAAAATAAAAAGGCAAAATAATGCAAATGGAAAATAGCACAACTTTAAAATGTTCTTTCATGCACTAATTTAATATATCCTAATGTGAATTTTTCAGATGGACACTGAAGTTGCGTTTTACATCTCATGCAGGATTTTTTTTGTGTGTTGCACCGGCGTTGATATTCTCCTGATTTGCTGCAGGACTTTGTGACTGGGGGCCGGGCCATGTGCGTTGACCTCTGAGTGTGAGCTCTTTGTGTTTGCGTCCCGTGTGAACTGGAAGCCATCATGAGGAGCAGCTCTCACATCCTGCCTCTCGGTGTGCTCACTGCTCTGCTGCTGTCTCAGGTCTGCTCGGGCATCAAATGGCTGTAAGTATCCTCCACAATCCTACCATCTTGTTCTGTAAGCAGAAAGTGTGTTTTTTTTTTCTTCCCCCAGCTTAATGTGTAAACTGTTTTCACCGAAGATTTGGAACTTTGTTTGCTGGATGTTTTCGGAAAGCGGAAAAGCTTGCGGCAGCTTGGAAACAGACACCAGCTTTCCGTGGAGTTCTGTGTGTTTGTATCCGATGACGGGGGAGAGCGACTGAGCCGCTGGTTATCAAAATTATAAAGGAAATCGTAATTGTTTCGTTACTTTTAATGCGGCCTAAAGTAAAATCGACACCATGTCGCACGTTTTCATGTCGGAGACGGCGAATGTGATGAATTCTGGCGGCAGAAGAAGAGCAGAAGGGTAAAATGAGTTGGCGCCGCGGTGGTGTCACCGCTCTCTGTGTGTAGTCTAGTTAGGCCTCAAATTATAAAAAAAATGGTTCGCTGTAGCTGGAAGGATGCAATGCCAAGGCTGATTGCTTTTACTCTCTGTAATGCAAACGCAAACAACCATTTTCACAAGAGGTTTGGAAACTCCATAAAATTCCCAGGTTGCTATTTTGGATTTAGTTTATGTTTGAGGTGAACGTTTGCTATTTTCTTCTTTTGTTGCAGAGAGTTTACAGAGATGCACCGATATGATTTCTGATTTTGTTTGAGCTCAAACCCGCTCCTTTTCATTCTGTGTATTTTCCTGGATAACTTTAATGCATATGAACTCATTTGTGTGTAAACTAGGCTGGTTTGATAACCTTAAGTGAAAATACAACAACGTAAATTTGTGGTACAATGTAGATTTTTAAAATAATATAAAAAGACATTTATGGCATGATTAAATCACTTTTATTTAAATAAAGGGCCACATTTTTTTACACTGCTTCTGAAAGTAGACACCATATTAATTATTACATTTGGTGCTATTTTGATTTTAATGTGTAGACTTAAGCAAAAATTAAAAAGTAATTTTTAACTGCTTATTGCGCAGAATACGGTCTCTTTTAGCTGTGTTTTTTGGCCGCTCTATTAGTCACACTTTTTGTTGCTTTAGCTTGACAGCCGTGGTTTTAAGACAGCACTACCTTGATAATAGTGATAGTTGGTTTTGTTTGAAACTGACAGATTAAGCGATCTGAATCTGTCAGTCTTACAAGCGAGGGGAAAAGTGTGCAGCAACGGGTTGGGGAGGGAAGCACAGCACTACTTCGCTCCACAGAGTTGGGAAAAACTCTGAACGTCTGAAAGACTGAAACAGGTTTTATGGTTTTGAACATCTAACTTTTCAAGTCAAGTTTATTTGTACAGCACTTCAGCAACAAGGCAGTTTAAAGTGCTTTACGTCATAAAAACATAAAACATGTTTTTTTCTGGTTTCACCAATTATGAAACCAGAAAAAAACATTGTATTTTGACAAATGACATCACAAACGCCAAAAAATAATCAGAATCAAATTAGCAGTGAGAGAGGTGGACCTAGAATAAAAAAGCAATAAAAATCATGATTAAAACTATTTGTTACTCCTTTTTCTTTAGGGAACCACATGGTACAGCATTCACAGCGCCACAAATATTTCTCTTGAAAAATATTCCTATTTGAAATAAGCTTCTTCAGGACGCCACACACTTAAAGAGGTGTGATTTATATCACTAAACTGCACAAAGAAACGTCATGTAATCATATTTTCAAATTTACCGATATTTGTTGATGCTCTCGTGGAAAAAACAGTGGAGAAAATAGTAAAAAAAAATAACATTTACATTAACTGGAATTTCTCGTGACAACAATAAATCAAAATTCTTATCGTGTCAAGAAATTTGTCACAATAATTGATACAATTATCGTGACAAATAAAATATTAAAGATATATATTGATCAATGTTCCAGTTATTACAAATGAAGGGGAAAGCTTTGATTTAAAGGAACTCAGTGTTTCGGCAGTTTTGCTATTTTCTATTAGTTTTTTTTAGATTAGTGAAGCTTAAACACTGAACACTGCTTGTTTGGCTCTGACTCTGGGGATGCAGAGTAGAACCTTGTTATTGTGTAAAATTTGTTTCAACAGAAAAACAACAACAACAAAAAGCAAAACTAGAAAACATGCATTAAAACATGCGTTACTTCCAGTTTCAATCACCGGCTGGCTGATTCCTGCATCACTGTGTGTGTCTACTACCTTTGTGCGCTCTCCGTGGCTGAAGGACACGCTGGCAACACCTCAGCAGGTGTGCCAGTGAGAAGCCTGAATGCCATGTGGTGAATCTAAGTGGGAAAGCTGCAGAGCCCTGATCGCGCTCAGCAGCGCAATACAAAACAGATGCAGCTGTAAACACCTGCGAGTGCTGGCTCGGTTCGAGCCCAGCTCAGTCGTACCGTATCGCCGGGCACGTAGTGGCGGCCCCTCTCTGCCGCTAATGCGGAACAGGCGCTGCAAGCTCAGTCCCTAACCTGCTTTAATATATGAGAACGTTATAAACCGAATCCGTCCAACGTCTCATTGTCTGTGCTTTGCTGATTCATGTCAGACTGAAGCCGCAGAGGATCACACTTCCTGCGCTGGGAGCTTCTCTGGATGTTTTCTTCCATTTTTTTGTTCTTTTTTTGGCACATCTTCAGTGCTTAAACAAAAGAAAATGCCTGCACCAAGAAGAAGTCAGTTGTATTTTATAAATATGCATCTGACTTTACTTTGCAGGGTGTGATAGACCCGTGCTTTTCTGTCTGTGCGTGCCAAAGTAGGGGTTAAAGTGCAGGCAAAGACAGAAATCAAACACTTGGCACAAGGCAAGGAATAAATCTCGCAATTTTATCCTCATAATAGTGATACTTTCGCAAATCAAGCAATCAATATATTTTAACTGTCAGCACCATAATCAAAATATGTGGAGTAAACCAGTCAACAATAAGCAATAAATCTGTTAATCGCATTATAATATAAAATGAGAGCAATAAGTTCCATTTGTGTACTTGTTTGTATCGTTTGCTTAATCTTTAAAGAGATGCTCCACTTTAATGTTATTTAAAAGCCGCTATTTTGAAAAACGCTGCAAACATTTGATACGGTACAAAGTTTTCACTTTTTGTTTTGGTTTTACAAAAGTCCAAACAGGCATTTTTGCCAGTTTTCCCTCTCTGAGCCTAATGTTTTGAATGAAAATTTTGTATTGCTGATACTCCGTAATCAATTTTATTTATTGTTTCGGTTGTTTCATTTATTTGCTTTAGATATTTAAAATGTCTTCCAGTTTTAGAAATGAATGTTCTTTTTTTTTCAATCTTTGAGAGGTGTACTTGCATCAATATGCTGTTATTATTATTATTATTATTCTAACAGTTGGAAAAATGGTCTCAAAATGACAACATTATCGTTTTTTATCGTCCGGCAAAATCCGCTAACATTTCAGGCTTAACACGGAGCGTATTACGCGAGCACGCTGACCGAAAGTGCGTTTGTTTTTTCTCTCTCGCTGTTTGCAGAGCGCTGTCACACACACCCGCCTCTAGACCCGTCAACCAGACGCAGCACTGCAAGCTGCTCCCCGGCATGGTGTCCTCCCAGGCGCAGCTGTGCCGCAGCAACCTGGAGCTCATGCAGACCATCATCCAAGCCGCCCGCGAAGTCAAGAAAACGTGTCAGAAGACGTTCGCCGACATGCGCTGGAACTGCTCCTCCATCGAAAGCCCCGTCAACGCCACCAAGTATCGGCCGGACCTGGAGAGAGGTACGGTGGCGTAGAGAGAGAGAGAGAGAGACCACTGTGTTTCAAATACAGATGGGAATTTATCGTATCGTTTATCACTTATCGTGATAAATTTCTTATCGTGACTATAAGCTCAAATTATTGCCCATAATATGTTAGTTTTACTATTTTCCCAGTTTTTTTTCATTGAGATTATCAATAAACATCAATAAATTTGAAAATATGATTAAATTAAATTACTGTGTGCATTTTGTGACACAAATCATACTTCTGTCTTTGACTGGTGTCCTAAAGAAGTGTATCACAAATTTTTTCGAGAGCAGCATTTGTGTTTGTGGAGCTCTGATTGCTGTCATGCAGTCACAGCCATACCTAAGGTTCCCTTAAAAAGAATGAATAAATACTTCTTACAGTCAATTTTATCATTATCACAAAATATCGTGATACAATTTTAAGTCCACATCGCCCACCCCTAGTTCCAAATCACAGCAAATATTTAAAACCACACGAGTTTGGATTAAAGGATGATCTGCGTATAATTTTGCTGCCAGTAAAATAATTCCCATCGCTTTAACACGAAGGACCCGTAGAAAAGAATTGAACCGAGGCTGTTACTTGCTGTGGTAATTTGGTTTGGTATGTCTGAAACCCGCAGTTTTCTCAGGCCGCATGCCTGCTTGGACTGCAGTTTGATCCAGCGGTTTCCCATTGCCAAAGAACCTTGAAACAGTCAGTGGTAGTTTCAGGGATGGCGCGTTGGTAATAGCAAGGAGCGGTTTTGGGACGTACAGCGCTCATTGAACAGGACATGGCTGCCTTGGGGTAAATGCGCAGTCTGCACCGGACAGGAAATGGCTCATCGCTGACCGGGCCTGGCTTTGATCTAACCGTGATTCCTTCCCGTACCTCCGATTGCTCCCATGCTTTGACATTATGTGTGCGCACATCACTACCAATCACATCAGCGCTCACTCTACATTAGAGCATGAGAACCGGTGGTTATGAAAGCAGGTCTCTGCTTTTTTGTTCTAACAAAACCAAAGAAAGCACTTAAGAACAGGAAGAACAGACTGGACATTAGAGAGGTAGAATAAGAAGCAGAGCAGGTTTAAATATGAGAACCAAAAGTGTGCTTTTTATCCTGCTTTAAATCAGGGGTGTCAAACTCATTTTCATTTTGGACCAAATCAAGATTATGAATGACCTTAAACATTGTGGCAGAATGTATCGATAAAACCCACTAACTAACTGTTAGACTATTAATAAATAGCTGTCTCTCCGTTTGATGAATTTTTCTTAGAATCAAATATTTGTGAAAATAGAAACTTTTCGAAGATAAAAACATTGATTTCATTCACAAAATAATATTTAAGCACACAACAGTTTTTTTGAAGTCTCTAGCACACAGAGGTCAACATAAAAAGTTATGCTGGGCCCGATTTGGCCCCTTTTTTGTGAGTTTGACACATCAATTTTTTAAGAATGAAATCTGAAAAGTGTGGCGTGCATTTGACTTTAGACCTTAGCTCAGTCAACTCATTGTAGAACCACATTTTGTTGCATTTACAGCTGCAAGTCTTTTAGGGTATGTCTCTAACAACTTTGCACATCTAGGCACTGAGTTTTGTACCTAATCAAACCTCAAGCTCAGTCAAGCTGGCAGGAGAGTTTGTGAATAAAATATTTGGTAGCTCTTACTGCATGTTAGTAGTTGTTTTCCTGCTGGAAGGTGAACCTCTACCTCTTTTTGCAGCCATTTTTAAATCCAGCATAATTAATGTATTTAATTCTGAACAATTAAATACAAATGCAATAATTTACTGAAGCAAAGTGGAAAAGAGCAAATTATTGTAGGTAGAAAAAAATTGTATTTTGCCCTAATACAGGAAAGGTGTACTGCTTCAGAACTTTCTGGATCAAATGTTTTCGAATTTGTTGGTCCAGAAAATATTTTTAATCTATTTTTAGCAACAAATACAAAAACTTTAATGCCCAAGTTTGTATTTTTGAGTAAATAGTTGCTGGACGTTTGTGACATGACTTGGGCTGCAACGAGCGATTATTTTAGAAGTCGGGACAATTAATCGGTAAAAT
>CAEGAG010159157.1:0-12883 GCA_903067065.1 Brachyrhaphis terrabensis
CTACAAAAACGCCACACAAGTATGTTACTAACAAATTACACCATATTTTAAAGAACACAAAAAAATTACAAGGGGGAAGTAGTCAAATGTTTAAAATACCAAGCTAAGGCATCACGTCAGCAGTTGGGTTCTATCTTTATTCAGACAAAAGATGCAAAACCTTCTTTACTTCTCAAAAACAGTGGGATAATTTGATCATTTATGACCAGTTTGTTTTCTTGTATATTACACTGAATCAACACTTACTGACTGCTGTGCATAGCTCTAATGGAAAACATCAAGCACCAGCATAATGTAAATCAGTCACAGAAGTACGTCAAGACATCATCCGGTAACTTTAACTTTACCTCCAGAGTCCTTTCTAACAGGCTGAGGGCTCATGCCACCTTCACGGATTTGGCAAAGCAGTGGGATAAAAGTGACAAGTTACTATCTGCTTTGTAGAGAACCATAATTAAAAGTGATTTTTTTTTCACAGTAGGATTTTATTTAGTTGTCCCCACTTAAGTTGAACTAACTTGGCAAAAGTAATAATACTTTATGTCATTCTATTACAGAGAAGGCTGATGGGGTGGTACCTGATGGTGGTGGTGGGCGTTGAGGTGGAGCTGGTCTGGCTGGAGGAGCGTTGGGCCGAGGTGGAGGAGGCCGCTTGGGCTCCAGGCCTGGACCTGTGGGAGCACCAGGCTGGAAGTCTACAGGAGGCCCTTGAAGGAAAAGGTGCAGAGTGGCTTGTTGTATTAAATATATTGTGGCAGTTTAACTGCTATGTAATCATGTCCGTAACTGCTCAGTTTATTTTACATATTTCTTACAATTTCATGAAACCCATCTGTGAAAACACACACAACTAAAAGCTCTACAACAACAACAAAGCTCTACAACAAAGGGGTCTTCTCTTAAGACCCCTTTGGTATCAAACTCAACCCACACTCCATAAGAACAAAACACTAACAAGCGCTATGTTCACTGAAAAGATCAGTATGCCCTGTGCTCCATGTCAAACAGAAGTCCTCGCTGGGAGCGCAAGCTGCTCCAAATTGCATATACAAGCTGGCTGCTGAAACCAGAAGAAGTTGTGAAGTTTTCATACAGCAGTTTAAATGCAAACCATGTTCATAACTTTGAAAGAGTAGTCCTGGCATTGCATTTACCCATGAGGACATAAGAGGAGGACAAGGAGTAGAAGAAGTGAGGTAAAAGGAAAAAGCCAATTCTTTAGCTCAATAAAACAACATCACAATAAACAACCTTTCATGCGGCAGATGAGCTGATCAAAGTATTGAGGGTGTTTGGTTCTCCAAAGTAAAGATTATAGGCCAGTCCTAATCCAGGGAAAAGGGGTCTCACGCAGATGTCATATAAAACATGACGCAATCCTGAAACACCTTATAGAAACACCTTGTAGAATGTGTCCATTTTTTGCCCTATTGTTTAACATTCTGATTTGATCAAAGCAAAATGTACACAGCGCACATCAACATCACACACCAAAATGTGCCTCAGAGGGAAACACTATTCTAAAACAAACAAGTGGAAACCAACACAGATTGCATTATCACTCATTTAATTACCTGCTGTTTCTTTCCTCTGTGACGTTGGGCTTAAATCTGGTTCCACTTATTACAAACACAATGAAATCACAGTTTACATTCCAGCCGATGGAGACTACTAGCTGTGCAGATGATTTGAGGAGCATGACCGTAGTTGACTCATTTATTGATGCTATGTGATGTCATTACCTTGTGATGGTCGAGGGGGTTGTTGTCCACGACTTGGTCTATTGGGAGCAGCGGGTTCTCCATGAGTAGGAGAGGGACAGGGACTACCGCGTGGGGATGGCAGAGGTGAGGATCCAAGAGAAGAGCCAGCTCCAGGCTGCAGGTGCTGGGGAAGAATGTCTTCTACCTCATCATCCACATCACCTGAAGCAGGAGACAAGAAAGAATGGTTAGAACAGTTCTACAAACCTTTACATAGATAAGTACAATTTGTTGACAACTCCTGACCTTCCATATCATAATCTTCATCACCCACGTCCACGTCTTCAGCAAGCAAGGTCGAACTAGCTGAAGTGGGAATGCTGCCGCAGATCCTTTCCACACTCATTTCCTCCTCCAGACTCTTGATCCACCCTGGACTCCTCAGGCGGATGTCAATCACCTTGTCCAGGACCTGCAATACATACCAGCAAGGTGTGCAGAAAAAGGCTGAGGGGTTCCTATGAAACTATCCAAAGTATATCATTCCAACAAATTAGGATAGGAGCCAACTTACAGTGGAACCACTGAGAGAGAGCGCAGCCAGAGCAGAGTAACCTTCCAAGAAGGTTACCCACATTTTCTCCTCAACAAACCTGCATGAAAAATTGCACAATTAATTGAGAATAAGAGGCTGAAGGTGGAATACACCCGGATCTTTGTGCTTGCATGTTAGCCTCACCTGATGAGGATGACTTCTCCAAAATTAGCAAACTTATCAAGCAGCTCATCAATGAGTTCATCACTAAAATAGTCATCAGGCCCTGAGGAGCAGAGGGACACCAATATGGTGCCATCTGGAGGCCCCTGCAGGGCAATAACGTCTTTGTAGACCTGATGTCGTTCCTCAGGGTCCACCTCCAGGATGTCCACATCTATTATTGCTACCACAGGCCTTAAGAGAAATATCACAAAACATGGAAGAGACATGAATCACTGATATTATTAAACTCTCAGTAATCATCTTGGATTACGGAGATATCATGATAGTTACCTGTGATCTGAGGTCTTGAGCTCAGCCCTGCCATAGTACTTTAAAGTTCCAGGGCTCCAGGCCTGTTCTGGATTATCCTCAGCATCTCCAGATGTAGAGGCTACACCTACAACATTCATCTCCTCAGCTATAAAACAACCACAGAGTAAAAAAACAAACAGACAAAAAAAAAGACTAAGTGCAATTCTTCAGAACTCAAAACAGTAAGGCATAACTGATTGTTGTTGGTCAAAAGGTTACAAGGATTAGGTTTAAGATGCCCTGCATCTCACCTGTTCTGTTAAAGTTCCACTTTCTTCTTTTCCAAAGTATGCGGTCAGTCCATGCTGGTGTGCGGCACTTCTCGCTTGTGTCATAATCTTCTGAGAAGAGGTCATACTTGTAGGTGGGGGCAAAATCCAGGTTTCCCTCAATGAAACCTCGGAAGATCTGCAAATATATATGAAGGTTTGCACTAGGGCTGAAATGATTACAAAACAATTACAAGTTTTCATTTAAGATAAAATTTAAAATGTGTTAAAATGTTCAAGATGCATAGTATAAACTTCAACTGGTTCAAATTCTCATATTAAGCACATTTGGCTATCCAATTATCAATTTGTTAATCCAAAAAATAAACAGATCAGTCCAACATTGTACTGATGTTAAATCAAGGAGAAGGACTGAGATTTTCACAGGTTAATGCTAGAAATATTTTTGTAGTTGTAGATTCATTATTTGCTACAAATGGTCAAGTGTACAGTAAAGAAATGCAATGTTATTGTTTTTTAGATAATAAATTAAGTATTTTCTTATTTAAAAATGAAATTGAATTGTTGAATTTTTCATATTTTAATGAATTTCTCTTTGGTGTTGGAATAAAAAATCTGCAAAATGTGTTCATTTTCCTTTTTAGCCAACTGATCGTCAGGATAATTGATATAATTAGTGATTACTAAGTAAGATAACATTACTGAACCAGTTTGCATAATCCCAAAAAACTGTGATAGCTGGTCAGTTATTTAAAAAAATTTGCTTGAGGGAAAAAAAATAAACACTTTCAAACTCTCACAATACGGTGCAGAACTTGCATAGAAAATCTATTCTGAATCAGTCTTAATACACCATCATATAGTGACAAATAATACTAATGCAGTGAAGATGTGTTTTACAAACCATACCATTCCTGTGTTCTTCTGTTCCAACAACTGATCACCAGCTGTTAAAGCATCCCAGTTCTGCTGCTTGATGAGCTCCTTTACTTCCTCGTTGGGCAGGCTGATTCGGTAGTTAAAGTCGCCGCACCAGAACACGTAATCGTGTGAATACAGCAGACGACCCTGCAGCAGAGGATAAATGCCATCTCAAATGCAGTTGAATCAAAATACAATATTTGTGACTAGAACTTCCATTACCATCGGGAAACTGAGTCTTCGAGTGATCTCATTGTAGTCGTCATTCCTCTCTTTAACCTGAGACTGGCCGGCAGCGAAGTGGGAGCAGACGAAGCAGATGCTGGTGGTGTGGAACAGCAGGCGAATGGCGACACCTCCCTTATTACCGGTGGCCCCGCCCATTCCGGTTTTCACTGTATCTACAGCAACATCTCTGTAACATAAGGAATGAAAAACTCGCAAGAGTTTTCTTACAGTCACCAAGTGTTTCTGATGAGAATCTGCTCCATTTTTACCTGATGAAGGGTGCATGCTGAGGACGGATGAAAACAAACAGGCACACTCCCACCAGCTGCTCAGAAGCAAGCAGCACATACTTGTGGTCCCTTGAAATGTTTTTTTGGAGCTCAGCAGCCCACAGTTTCTGGTTAGTAGTGCTGAGACAAAGAAGAGATGAAGAGCACCAACATTAAAACAAGAAAATCAACTCAATATTACTGTTACCTTTGTAGAAAATTACAAAATTCCTAGCCTCGACTTTTAAATATCTGACTTGAGTTGAATTTGCAAGTATACATTGCTGTGCAAAGGGTTTAGTACCTTTTAAACTTAGAATATAGGTAGTCTTAGCACCAAGTTTTTGTAGAATTTTTAAATTTTGTAATGTTACAATTTCAGACAAGAAATGTGCTGAATTCTAAAGAGATGGTATGTGATAGATCACAAAGTAATTGCTGAGCTGTTACAGACACACCCCAAAAGAGTTGTAGCTGAGGGTGCAGCAAAAGGTGATTCTACAAATAACTGAGAAGAGAGTAGAACCACCTGCTGCAGACACAGCTGCAAAATGTTTCAAGGTATGTCTAACAGTAACATACTGAAATATGCTTTGTACATTTCAATACATTACAGTTGAAATGTCCATTATTAACTAATTGTAGGTTATGGATTGGCAGAATCTTAAACACATACCTGGCACTGACAATGTTCCCAGCATTCAGTTCAACCATTTCTTCAAAGCCGATGGCAAAGATATCTATGGGGTTAGCTTTGCTGTCTGTCAAGAAACAAAAGTAAATGTTTGTCGTTCAAAGAATGTGTTTGCTTAACACTCTTTAACAGATAAAGGGTAATGATCTTATAAATAAAGTTTGTGCTAAACACAACAGACAGTTACTGAAAACAGATCAGCTGTAATCTTTGTCAATTTATTTCAATTTCATCAATTGTCTCTTTCTACTAGTCATAGATTTATCTTAAACTTAACCATTTCTGTACTGACCTATAAACTAAAAAGGAGGGATTGATTGATTTGCTTATTGGATCACTAATGTCCACTTTCTGATTTAATATCTAGTGTACACACTTCTTTATTTAATAATAACATTTGAACATTTACAGCATGTACTTCAACCAAACAAATAGGATACATACTCAAGAGGCCATTACCAAGAAATGACTGAAGACAAATTAATAGAAACGTACCCTGGAACTCGGGATATCCTGCCTTTTTTGGAGCATCCAGCAGCCAGTCGTTCAGTGTCTGGTTGCGAAATGCGATGCTGCGAAACTGCTTGCCCCCGTTGACGTTCCAGGTGCCGACACAGACCCGGATTTGCTTGGGCTTTGTGTATTTATGGTGACTCTGACACATTCCTAGCAACACTCTTGGAGAGGCTGAAAAGGAAAGAACGTACGGATTAGATGCCAAAACATGGGAACGTGCACATCAGAAAGGAGGTTTGGGTGGAAGATGAAACAAAGAAGGGGAAAATACTGATGAAGAAAGGGATTATGTTCAAAAAAACAACAGGGGAAATTCACTAGAATGTTTAAAAACAAAGGTTATGGAAGAATGACTTTAGCTGTGACCACAGAAAACATTCATAATGTAAACCTTGGTAGTGGCTTATAGCTGTCTGTAAATACCTAATGAAAACATATGCTGAAACATCACTGCAAAAAAATATATTTAGTCCATTTTAGTTTAATCATTACTATACCTATATAATAAAACAGACAGTGGAATAAACCACAACCAATAGTGCAAAAAAAAAATATAGTAATAATAATAAAAAAGACAAAACAACTATATGACAGGGCAAGAAAACACATCTATCTGTTGCTTGCAGTCTATCAGTTACTATACCTGATTGTAAGACAGGCTCAGTGACTAAGATTGTTTGCAAATGGGAGAGAAGGAAGAAAGTTGCAGGTTAGCATCTCTTCAACAGATAATAGCCAGTAAATATTAAATCAGCTGAGTCAGGGCTCCCTTCAAAATTCACAAGGTTTCTTTAGTGCTGCTGAGACGACTATGTCTCCATAACAATTACCGTAGTTGGTATGAAAAAATAAATAAATAAAAAAATCAGGTCAACAATGGTTTAAAATACATGACCCAAACAATGCAAAAATTACTCACTGCACAGAAAAACAAAAAGAAGAATTGTGCAGAGAGAAATTTTTAAGAATCCCTGCCTCTAATCCAACCATTTGGATGGTTGGATGGTTGTGCTATTAGTTTTGCCAATAGCACAACTAAGTGTTGAATGTCCCTCTTTGTCAAAAGAGGGACATTCAAAACATTAACAGCTGGGACGCCAATATGTGTGGCACCAGTGACAATGCCAGATTTTTTCATCACTGAATCAATGTCCTCAAGTGAACGTATTTGAGAGATTATTTAACAGCAATCAAGACAAATTCATTTTAAGGCTTTTTATAAAGCTAGCCAGATGAGCCAACAAATGTGGTAAGAAAAAGTTAAAAGGGGATAATAATTACATTGTATTCTTTCATTGCATTGTTTTTTGTTTTGTTGTTTTTTTATGTTAGAAAAGTTTAAGCAAAGTGCAGCTCATTGTTTCCACAAATGTTCCACCAAATAATAAGGCACTTAAATTATGTTGTAGAAAATTACCGTAAAGACTGGAAGTGGTGAGCAAGGCTCGAGCTTTGTCTGCTAAATCACTGTTAAGCGTGGATCCCAGCCTCAAGATGTCTATCGCCTCCTGCTTGGAGCTGTCAAAGAAGTTGTTCTGGATGGTCCGTGTCACAGAGCGAGCGCCATCTTTGAGCTTTCCAGCCTACAAGACAAGAATTTAACATCCAACCAGTTAGAAAGGCACACAAAAGAAGTATTGGTTAAAAATTTTAATTTTCCACCACTGCAGGATGGGAAAAAAAGGACAAGGAGGAACATTCTAGAGAGATCTGTCAGATTTGAAGCTCAGTGGTGGATTTCAATTATCTTCTGGACAAGTTTGAGATTTCATTAATGACCACTAGGTGGCAATCTGGACAGATTTCTCTAAATTCCAAGAAAGATTTTGCATTTTAATGGAAGAAATAAGTATAAGAGTAATTGCTACAAGTAAAAGAAATGTGTTTTTCCCCCTCTTTGTTTCTCTTATTTTTGAATTTCTGCTCACAGTAAGATTCCAGGAAAGTTTAATGAGAGCATATATTTTCAGAAGGATAATCAAAGGGAAGTAAACAAGATTTGTCACCTATCCCAAACTCCATTCTCATTTATATGAAACCATATAAATGATATACACCGGACACCAGAAATAGACCCATAGCTTAAAAACAACATCAACCATCCTAATAACTTACCACACAGGTGGAGAGGTCCACAGGTTAGCCAAAAGACATAATGCACATAATTAAAGAAAAGAAGGGTACAATTTCTACACAGATGATTAAATATTCATGCAACTATTATAATGCAATCATTACCTTGCATTCTTACAGAAAATTGCAGTTTATGAATTAGTGTCTAAGAGGTGATGGCTGAATATATTTAAAGCAATAAAGAAATCATTGATATCCTAATTGTGCTCATGCAAGACAGAATCTATGGAAGCGGATTACTTTTGGACTCCATACAACACAGTGTTGCATTATAAACTGCTTAAACAATTGAAAACTTCTCGTTATTCCCAAGTATTAAATTGTTTCACTACATACCTTGGCCTTCCCATCCAGGGCTCCGGTTCCTGCATAAATCTTACTGACGGAGTCCCCATTAGCAGACCACATGGTCCTGAAAACCTCCTGGAACCGGGCCACCAGCTGTGGTTTCTCTGTCAGACCCATTTGTTCTAACTGTCCGGGCAGCATCTGAATGGAAGGAGGCGAAGGGAATTTGAATTAAAGACAAATCTATAAAATCTTTCAACTTCAGGCATTAATGTACGCCAAGCTGGACACAAACCTCAAGTGCAAAGAAGGCTTGAACACTGTTGGTTCTATCCAAACAGTCTAGGCAGTTACTCCTGATGGTCCCTCCCTGAGTCCTGAAAAAAACAAATCTGATTTATACAACTGCAAAATGCAATAATTTAACATTTGATGGAACCCGACTTATCATTATTAGTTCCTTTCATTTCTTTTAACTTGCAAGTCATTAGAGAATAAATGTCTAATGCTGTAGATTTCAACTTCTATATTAAATGCCTCCCAATCAGACATGAGGAGATATTATACCAAAAAAGGGTGGACATAATTTTAAGGAGAAGATGTGACAGTCAAAGCTAAACTGTGCAAACTTTAAGAAACCCTGATCACAGAGTTTCAAAAGAAGGATTTTGTAAACTCAGAGCTCCGAAGAGGGAAACCTACATTTTCTTAGATACAATAGAGACAACTAACAAGATGGGGAATGTGTGCGCATGTCAATTGCTGTTGTAAAAATACCTGTTATACTGGTACTTCAACTGTAAGAAACGGATGAGGAAGAGATATACAAATCTGTACAATAAGGAAGAACTTTCTTACCTTACAATGCCTTTTTCCCCGGAGTAGTAGAAGAACCCACACTCGTCTATGAATTTACTCAGCTGTGGTTTCAGAACACTGCTGAGTTTATCAGTCTTGCCACCCCGCACATTTTGATGATAGTCAAAGTTAACCATTCTCACTGCTGTGGCATGTTCTGAAGCCTTCAGGTGACTCTGAGGGAGAGAAAAGGGAAGAGAAGATATTTGTTAATATTTAAATATAATCCAAAGATGTATAGTGTGCAGTTGTGTGGCCTGTAAACATACAGCAGTTTCCATTCATTATGCAAACTATGTTTTTTTGATCCACAGGACAGCTTGTACAACAATATGTTTTATAAAAAGGCTCAAGCTCATTTCAAGCTTGTAATACTGTCACATTTGCTTCTTATCTTGAAAATGTTGAAGATCTTAAAGTTTTTTAAACTTTTACTTTTCCCTTTGCTAACTGACTGGGCAAAAACCGAGCAGGAAGTGACACATTCTGTATTGAGCAATATCCTCCGCTCTGCAGAGGGAGGAACAATTCAATATTTTGCAAGCTTACACAAAGCAATGTGCAGTAATAAGGCCTCTTACGACACATCTTCAACTGTTTCACTAAAGTCCTGAGTTGTTGTCTGCATTAGATAGAAATCATTTAGTTAAAAAAACAAGACAGTGAAATCTCACCTGAAATGCTTTGCTGAGCATATGTTCCCCTTCTTTGCTTCCAAGCAAGTTGATGATCACCTGCTTTCCATACAACCTTCGCAGTGCAGTGAAGTGTCTGCAAAACAGATTCAGGTATGTAGTGCATTTATCAAGTACAAGTTGTTACAAGTTTGATAGCAATAATCATAACTACCTTTAAATAAATACACTGTAGCAAGGTTTTAGGTTAGTTTGAACATGACAACAGTAAAACATTGAACAATACCAGTAAATATAATTACATTTAAAACTACAAACATTATAACTGTTCAAAGAGCTACCAGATCAAGACATTAACACTTTTCAGTGTGTGACTTGCTAGTCAAGGAAGCAGCTATATTCTGCATCACTGAGGTGTTAAAATGGCAGAGTGACCCAAAATGATGCAATAAGCAAATTAAAATTAGCAGAAAGAAAAATTAGTTAACATCTGCCTCACAAAAACAGAAGACTGGAAGTTGCCCATATTTCTCATTACTTAATCTGTAAATAAAGTAAAGTATGTACATGCTAGCGTTGTAGAATCAAATAAGTTGTGGAAAAACACAGCAAAAATGTAACCATATAATAAAACAAATAAGTCTGAAATAGGCTACTACAGGAACTGCATGAAAGGGACAAATTGGGTGCAAAAAGCAGAGGAGGTTTGATTTAACGTTTGTTTTTAATAAATTTCTATCAACATGATAGAAGTCCATTCAACAAAGACCAAAATATATGCAAAATAAAATGATCAACAGTTGTCTTCCTAACTTTCTAACTAAAGGCTGTCGTGAACTGAATGGACATAGAAACAGCTACAAAAGTGGCTGTTGTGGATTGATAAGGAGGGTTCCAGTACTATTTGGGTGTGGTACAGATTTTAAACCAGGAAAACATGGTTCACACCCCAGTCACAAAACAACCGAAGTATAATTAATAAGTGCATTTATCACCATCATATCTCTAAAGTATACTGGAAAGGACATTTAAAGTAAAAAAAGGAGTCTTTTTTTATGTAGAGATAATATTTAAAGTAAAATGTTCTTTAATTTGGATAAAGTCTTTGAAGGTATTATAGATTCAAATACAACATTGACAAATGATAATATAACTAGGGTAAAACCGATGAGAACTTAAGAGAAGCTGAAGCTGCCTTTAGAGATTCTGCATGTTTCAGCTGGTTATGATTACAAATATTTTGAAAACTTTTAAAATAACATTTCCTTTCAAATTTAAGAAACCACGTCTTTTGACATATGCACTGAGGGTTGGAAACGTGAAAAAATGTCTATTAGCTAAAAGATATAATAGAAAATGACGGGTATGTGGTAACAACTGAGCTGTCCAAGTTGAAAAAAAAAAAAGTGTAACGATTAATGCCAAAAATCCTGGATCATAATTTGTTTCCAAATGTGATTTGTATCTTGGAGTTGCCTGGAAACGGAAATTAACTATAAACTATGTAAATCCAGCAATTTTGGGCCAATGGATTCAAACTGTTGAGGGGATGTATTTAATGAAGAAACTGAAAATTTCAGAAATGGAACTCTTCCAAATGCAAATGTTACTGTGTCACTTTAAGACAGAGTAGCATATATAGGGACAAATATTAGACTGAATCAAAAGCATCTTCTATGACGTTTGACAATGTTCATGTTACATCAAAAATACTGTATATTTGGTAGGACATTGTTGATGAAGAGCTATTAATGTGTCCTTGATGTTCCCAGTAACAATATTAGTNTCTCCTGTTTTCAAGCCTTTGCTACTCTTAACCAGGAGACAAAGAGATTTTCAGAAGGCTATCAATCAGCTGGAATCTAGTTCAGCAGAAGAGAAGAAGTGCAACTGAAGTCACTCATAAAAGATCCACTGAACCTTTTAATTACCTTTCAAAAGCTGGTGCATTTGCCTCAAATCCCCTTGAGAGTTTGACACGATGGGACCCCACCTGCAAAGACACAACCCACAGTGTCCTACTTTGGTAAAGTAAAAAATAATAATAATAATTTTAAAAAAAAGATAGAGCACAAATTGTGTAGATGCCCAGAAAACCTGAGAAAGTGAAACAGACATTTGTGCACTTGAAATAGATAGATGAGGCCTTGATTCATTTTAAAACGGAGAGAGAATGGAGTGGGACAAGAGCAACACAGTGACAGAATGGAGGAAATTTGTTCACGCAGACAAAGACACTGAGCAACAGAGGAATCTCGTTGTCTCTCCAACACCTTTCTTCCCCAGATTTCAAATCTGTTGTTCCACCAATAAATCTAATACAAGCTTTGGCACAGAATCAGGGAAGTAAACTTGGATACGCATGACTACTCCCACTCAGGCTTAGTGAGAAATGAATAAATCTAACACTATGGCCGCAACAAGGAAGCCTGTTCCTCACTGTTACGTTGATGTTCCCTTTTAAAAAATTTGCCAACAGAAAAGCATTTCATACTTTCACTTGACCTCTGTTTGTGATCAGCTTGTAGGGTGATGGTTAGAGAGAGTTTTTAATGTTTGCTCTGTTTTATGATTTGCTTGCACAGACCTGTTTGTGACAGGGCCTGCACAAACTATACTGGGGGTAAACCGTACTGCGGCCATTGTGACTTCTTTTCTTTCTCCTTAGTCATGCAGGTCCAACCTCTGCATTTTTAATAACTTCTTGAGATGACATCTGAAACTACTCAGGTTGCAGTGGAACAGCTTAGACTAAAACACAGTCAGTGTGTGCCAGAACGCCGTAGTAGACTGGTCAAGAACAATAAAATCAACATTTCAAGTATTAAATGTATACATGATCTAAAAACTTTTTGGTATCTAAATAAAAAAAAGATTCTCTGATTTTTATTATAGTCAAAGGACATATGCATCTTTCACAGTATGAGTCATTTCGCTTCAGAGAATAGATACAGGTGCAGCTCAGTAAATTACAAAATAATTGAACATTTTCATTCCACAGTATGTAAAATTATTGCAAATAGGATGACTATTGAGGATCTTAAAAAAATGAATATTCCATAAAAAGTATTTTCAAAAACTGGAAATGTTCTGTTACAGCCAACACAATCATGGGAAAGACTTTACAGTTACCCACAGACAGGTACCCTCTACTTACTGTAGATGTCAAACTGCTAACACCCTTTAACTGTCATGAGGACGACGGAGTCCTTATGAACCCATTGACTTAACAGTAAGTGTTTTGGGGGTGACAATTAAGGGGTTTTAAAGATGTGACTGTTCACAAAGTGCAGTATCCATCCATATTAGTAGAAAGTTGAGTGGAAGGAAAAATGT
>CAEGAG010159233.1:0-19564 GCA_903067065.1 Brachyrhaphis terrabensis
ACTCTTAAGTTAATTAATAAACATAATACAGGTTGTTGTAGTTATTGTGGAAAGATGGAAACAGTACAACATATATTTTTTAGAATGCATCAAATATGTATGGGAAAGAGAGATTCTACTTAGTGAGCTTAGTAGTAAGAAGTTAGTTATAAGAGAATTGTTTCAGAGATCGTCAGGAGATATAGTTTTTGATAGTATTTTTAAATTTCTTAGAAGAGCGGGTATTATGAGGAGGCTATGAGCGTCTGATCCATACTCCAACCTGGAAGGTGGCGGTAATGCACCTTAAAGTTGTTTGCCAACCGCCATAAAAAAAAAAGGAAGAAGAAAAAGAACGTGTCTCTCGTAAATGTTTCCCACTCGGGGCGGAACCAATGTTCTGCCCTGCTGTTTCCAGTCGGACAGAGTTCCTCGGCGTTCCTCCATGTGTGAGCTGGGTTCGCGCTCCGCTCTCTGTTCTTCTCGGTTCTGTTTGTTTGTTTATTGTTTATTAGCGGGACTGTGAACATGCCGCGCACCGGAAGCGCCCTATTCTCCGGGTTCCGGGTTCTAGGTCTCTACTCCAACCACGTGCCGCACGCGCTCCGGTACCACCAGAAGCACCGGGAATTCTACGTGGTGACGTCAGTGGGCAAAACCTTCCACACGTTTAACGTAAGATAAACTGATCGATGCTGATTATTGGAGTTTAATCTGATGGTGATCCGTAACTATTGGCAACCAATCAGAGGAGAGGGGTGACGTCACAGTGGGAGGATCTATGGGGGTTGAACGGTTGGATGATGGCTGGATGGATGGACAGCTGGCTGAGTTATGGATGATTGGATGCTGGTTGGATGTTGGTGGTTGGTTGGATGCTGGTCAGATGGATAGCGATGATGTCACAGCTCACCTGTCCTGGTTTCCTGCAGGTGAGCCGCCTGGGGATCGTTTCTGTCAGTGAGTATTGCAACTTCACGCTGATGATGCGGCAGATCGATTCCCTCTGATTGGCCGTGGTGTAACACTGTGGTCGCCTAGGTAACAGCCTGCCCGATGACATCACGTGCCTGGCGGCGGACAGGATGCTGGTGTTCGCTGCAAGCGGAACAACTGTCTGTGCCTTCGCCAGGAATAAAGAGGCAGGAGAACTTCCTGTTCGCTGCCGGCTGCTGCGTTCACTTTCTGGCTCTCCATAAAGTTCTTTTTGAATCTCCGCCCAGGTGGTGATGCGTTACCATGGACACAAACAGGAAGTGCGGCTGCTGCTGCCGCTGGGCGACCATCTGGTCTCTGCCGACAGCGGTGGTGATGTCATCGTGTGGGACGTTCAGGGAGGAGGTGAGCAGAGTGGGCGGAGCTTCAGTTCTCACCTGAGCTAGTTTCCATCATGGCTTCCATCTTGGTCTGCTTTGTGGCCCGCAGACATCTACCTGCGGCTGAACTTTGACCCCGGGACCTTCGACGTGTCGGCCATGATGCACCCGAGCACGTACCTGAACAAGGTGCTGCTGGGCAGCCGCCAGGGGGCGCTGCAGCTGTGGAACATCAGGACCAGGTGGGGGCGCCGCCGCCACTGCTCTGCTGCCACATACTGTGTTGCCATGGCGATGCTCACCGGCCTCCTTTTCCTCCTCAGTAAGCTGCTATTCACGTTTCCCGGCTGGTCGGCGGCGGTCACCGTCCTGCAACAGGTCAGAGGTCGGCTGCTTGATCCTGATTGGTCGGTAGTCTGTGGGGGCGGGGCTTGGGTTTGGTTCTACTGAATGTAATCTATTACTGTTTCACAGTGGCTGACATGAAGTTCGGCGCTGGTCGCGTTTCTAACGTCGAGTGGTGACTAATAAAGTTTTCTAGAGAGGTAATGTTTGCTTCCTCCCCAGAGTCCAGCAGTGGATGTGGTGGGCGTCGGCACGGCAACCGGACGCATCATCATCCACAACATCCGCCTGGATGAGACGCTGATGAGCTTCACGCAGGACTGGGGACCAATCAGCACGCTGGCTTTCAGGACAGGTAGGCTCACCTGAGTGGGTCCAGTAGCTGGTCCGTTCGCATCCGTTAGCGGGTCTGTTGGCGTACAGACAAGAACCTGCTAACGCTAACTTCTAACGCTATCATCCGTTAGCTGGTTCTTTAGCCTCCTTTAGGAGAAACATTTATAGTGTCTGTTAGCAGGTCGGTTAGCGTCTCTTAGCATTAGGGGGTCTGTAAACGTCAATTAGCAGAAAGACTCAGTGTCTGTTAGCGGGTTTGTTAATGTCCGTTATCATCAGTTAGCGGGTCTTTTAGCATTAGTGGGTCTGTTAGCATGTCCGTAAGCACCTGCTAGCGGGTCTGTTAGCATTATCAGGTCCAGGTGTTCCAGGTGTTCTGCTCTCTCCCAGACGGGCCTCCCATTATGGCGTCCGGCAGTCCACAGGGACACATTGCATTGTGGGACTTGGCACGTCAGCAGCTGGTCGCCCAGCAGAGACACGCCCACCGAACCGCTGTTGCTGCAGCGACGTTCCTTCATGGAGAGCCGCTTCTGGTCACCAACGGAGCCGACAACGCTATCAAGGTAAGAGACCTGAAACGACCAGTCGCTCTGTTTTGGATACTGTGACCTTTAACCTTTGTCTTCATCAGGTTTGGATATTTGACCAGGAGGGGGGCGGGGCCAGACTGCTCAGGTGCCGGCAGGGCCACAGCGCCCCGCCCACCACCATCCATCACCATGGCAACGATGGGAAGAACATCCTGAGCGCAGGTAAGAGAACCAGCTGGTTTCCAGTCGGGTTCTCAGTCTCACCAGAGCCTCTGCTGCCCCCTGCAGGTCAGGACGGCTCCCTGCAGTCCTTCTCCACCGTCCATGAGCGTTTCAACAAGAACATGGGTCATGGTCAGTCCAGCGCCAGGAGCTGCTCCTGGTTCTCCTGGTTGCCATGGTTACTGTCCGCTGGTTCTACAGCAAAATGCTTTTCTGTTCCAGGATCCATCAGCAAGAAGAAAGAGAAGAAGAAGAAGAAAGGCTTGGCCTACGAAGAGCTGCGACTTCCTGCTATCACAGCGCTAGCCTCAGGTGGGTTTTACCTGGGAGCTAATGCTGGCTAATAGCTGCTAATGATGGCTAACAGTGGCTAATGGCAGCTAATGGTGGCTAATAGCTTCTAATTGTAGCTAGTTGCAGCTAGGGCTGAAACGATTCCTCGAGTGATTCAGGTATCTCCATCCATCCATTTTCTAACACTCTTGTCCCCAGTGGAGTCAGGAGGTACTGCTGCCTCTCCAGCTAATGTTCCAGGCGAGAAGCAGGTCACCAGTCTGTTGCAGGGCAACACAGAGACAGACAGGACAAACAACCACACACTCACACATAGGGAGAATTTAGAGAGACCAGTTAACCTGACAGTCATGTTTCTGGACTGGAAGCCAGAGAACCGGAGAGAACCCAGCATGCACAGGGAGAACATGCAGAAAGACCCGGGAATCGAACCCAGGACCTTCTTGCTGCAAGGCAGCAGAGCTACCAACTGCGCTACTGTACCTCGATTATTAAAATTCCTCCAGGACAATTCATCTGCCTTGAAGCTTCATTATATTGTGTTTTATTATTTAGCACCGTGTTCTGGCTGGAACTGTATTTGCGCTGTCAGTTCCGCCTGAGTTGTTGACGAAAACTAAGTGTTAGCAGCATGAGGTCCAATTTTTACCTGGGAGGATTCCACTGATTTATGATAATGTCTGGGTTTTTGTCGATTTTCGGGGGGCCAATAAACATCATTAAAATGACTGGCGCGATGCCTGGAGGTTTTCTCCCGGAGCTGCTGGTTCAGAGCGACCAGCACGGCGGGTTATTTATACAGGTGAGCGGATAGGCTGAACGCGGCGGGCGGCTGAGCTTTAGATGCGTAGCTTTCATCAAAATACCGGAAAATTTTATATCATCCTGGTTGCCACTAACGGGTGGCGACACGCATCGTGACGTTACATACCTGGTAGATGTTTCTGTGATGAACGAAGGTCTCAAATCTCGTCACTAACATGAACACGTAACGCTATAGATGTCTGGGCAAGGTCAGAGTTCATCTATTAAACTGACTAAAGATGAATACATAAACCAAAAGCATAGACATTTTTTTATAATAGCCTGCTCACAAATTGGCCGGCTGTTTGTGAGTCTGTCTCTTTGTTATTACGGTACACTGAATATAGATATAATATAACTTTTCTTCAGGTTAACTTAGAAAGTGAGCTGTTATTGTTACAAATTAATTTTCTAGACTACAGAAAAGTTAGTGTTAGGGAAGCTCAAATGTGAAAAATTGGACTGATATTGATATCTGATAGTAATCTTCTGTTATGTTTAACTTTATCTTATTTCCTCCAATTACCCGATTAATCATAAGAATAATCGATTAGTAATAATACTAAAATATTCATTTACAACAGCCCTAGTGGCAGCTAATGATGGCTAATGGCATTCTAATAGCTGCTGCTGGCGGCTAACGGAAGCCGTTGGTGGCTAATGACGGCTAATAGGTGATGGCGTCTCGCTGTCGGGCTGCAGCAGCTCAGAAATAGTCACCAGATATTTCACTAGTTGTTGTTTTGATAAAAAGTCTGAAAAACAAAATGTCGACGATGTGGATGAATCAAACATGGCTTCTTTCCTCCTGATAGCCCCGCCCCCTTCATCATCAACTCGGCCATGACTTTTGGCTCCGCCCTGTTTTTTTCTAAGTTTTAGAAGTGGGTTAGTTACCATAGTTACACTTATCCTCCCTCTCTCTCTCTCTCTCTCTCACTCGCCCCGTCCCTCCAGCTGTCGCTCGCCAGTCGGACTGGGACGGCGTCGTGGCGATCCACCGCGGCCGCCTCACCGCCTCCACTTGGAACTACCACAGGTGCACCATGGGAGCTCACCACCTGAAGCCTCCTGCTGTCAGGAAGAATGCTGTTGCCACGGTAACGGAATGACATCGATACCTGCCACGTTGTGTTTAAGCCCCGCCCCTGTTGGTTTACCCAATGATTTCCTGTCTTTCCAGGCTGTCGACATCACTTCCTGCGGAAACTTCGCTGTGATTGGCTCGTCCTGTGGACGTGTGGACGTCTACAACCTGCAGTCTGGTCTGCACCGTGGTTGCTATGGTGACGAGGAGAAAGGTGAGCCTGGTCCGTCTGATTGGTCGGCCAAATGTCCGTCCCTTTAACCCCGCCCCCTGTCTGCAGCGCACAGCGGCGTGGTGCGAGGCGTCGCCACGGATACGCTGAACCAGCTGACTGTCAGCTGCGGCTCTGATTGGCTGCTGAAGTTCTGGCGCTTTAAGACGAGAAAACAGGAAGTGGTTCTGAAGCTGAGCGCGGCGCCGGCGAGCCTGAGGCTTCACAGAGACAGGTGAGACAGGAACTGAGCGTGCTCAGTGCGTCCGTCTGCGCCCGCTCACTGACCCGCCCACTTGCATCCTCAGTGGGATGGTCGCCATGGCGATGGACGACTTCACGCTGGCGGTGGTGGACATCGAAACCAGACGGATCGTCAGGAAGTTTACTGGTCACCATGGCAACATCACTGACATGGTGGGCAGCTGCTGATCACTGATTGGTCCTGGTTGGTTCTGACCCGGTCTGACTCGCTGTCTTCTCTTGTCCTCCGTTTTGGTTTCCTCCTAAGACCTTCAGCCCAGATGGCCGCTGGCTGGTTACCACGGCGATGGACTGCACCATCAGGACCTGGGACCTCCCCTCTGGCAGGTGAGCTGTGACATCATCGACTAGAAGCAGGAAGCCCCGCCCTCTCGTTAATTGATCGTCTTCCTCTCTCCTCAGTCTGGTCGACTGCTTCCTGGTTGCCATGGCGCCAGTTGGCGTTTCCATGTCGCCGACCGGAGACTTCCTGGCGACAACACATGTGGACAATCTGGGCGTTTACCTCTGGTGTGGACCAATCACAGAGCAGCAGGTTGGGTCTTGTTTCAGCCAATCACAGCCCAGCTCTTCTTCTCCAGGACCAATAGGAGCTTGTGTGGACCGGTGGGGCTCCGCCCCCTCCCAGCTGACTACCAACCAGTGGAGGAGACGCTGCCCAGCGCTGCTGCCGCCCTGATGGAACAGGAAGTGACCTCAGAAGAGCCTGATGATGCGTTCCAGTCAGCTGAACAACTGGGGGCGGAGCTTGTGACGCTGTCACTGATGCCCGAGTCTCGGTGGAAAAGTCTGCTGCATCTGGATGCCATCAAGGTGAGCTGGGTGGCGGCGGCTGCAGGTGAGATCAACTGACCCCTCCCTCACCTGTTGCTGTTGCTTACAGAGGAGGAACAGACCACTGGCGCCTCCTGCTGCTCCTCCCACCGCCCCCTTCTTCCTGCCAACACTTCCTGGTCTGACACCTCAGTTCACATTGCCCCCGACAACCAAGGAGGACTCACAGGTAAGCCAATCAGAGGCCAGCCCCTCCCCCGCCTGTTTCTGTCACCTGACCCAGGGTGTCTAAATATGGCCGTGTTTCCTGTCAGTCCAAGGTGCTGCCATGGGGTTCGCTGGCTCAGAGGTCAGAGTTCGCAGCGGCTCTGGAGTCGGCTCTGGACTCCGGATCATGTGAGTCCATCTGTACCCTTCAAAATAAAAGCACCATTATAACTAACTTCACTTTAAGGACTATTTGAATTACATTTGAGATTTTAGAAACTGAAACTAAAAATATACATTTTTTTCAGTTAGACTCTGTGCTTTTATTTTGATAATCTGTGGTGAACTTCCTGTATCCATCTTTAATGCTCCTAGTCGATCAGCCTCTGAGGCTCCTGAAGGATTGTGGGCCAGCAGGCGTTTCCGTGGAGCTCACCTGTCTGACGTCAGAAGGGGGCGGAGCCAACAGCCTTCTGCTTGCCTTCATCCAGATGATCGACAGCATGCTGGCCAGTGGGCGGGACTTCGACCTGGCTCACGCTTACCTGGCTCTCTTCTTGAAGGTGAGCCAGTCGGAGCGCAGCTTCGGACTTTTATTGTGAAAGAGTCCCAGCTTCCTGTTTACCGGCAGCTTTGTTTTTGTTTTCAGCTCCATCTGCGCCCGTTGTCACAGGACGTTGTTGCTATGGAGACGTTGCTCCGCCTCTCCTCCAGACTGGAGTCTGGGTGGGCGGAGCTTCAAGGATCGTTCAACCAATCACTGTGTCTGCTGTCGTACACAAAGAGCGCACTGCTGTGACACACACACACACAGTTTGTTCCTGAATAAAGTGTTTCCTGGTTCTGTTGCTCTGTGATCGATTGATCTGGGCTGATGACAGAGGTCAGAGCACCGCGCTGATATAAACGATATCGTGAAACGAAGACAGGAGATCCAGACCATCATCATCATCTTCATCAGTTTCATCTATCGATCTTCTGTAATCAGCAGCAAACAGAAACTGATTCCATTCTTGTCTGGTTTATGGTTTAGGGATCAATTTTATGATCAATTTATTGGTTAATGTACATCACCTCATCGTGTTCGAAGCTGGTTTTCATCAGTATAAATACATTACAGTTAACAGGATTCCTCCATCTGGTTACAATTTAAAATAATAAAAACGTTCAGCAGGACTTTATTCATGTTTGTTGGTATTTAGTTTATCACTGGAGTTTTACCAGATCAGATAGAAATAGTAACTCAATCTGAGCCGTAAATGTTTCCAGAGTCCCCCGGCCTGATGGCAGGAAACTGATCATAAAGGCAATAATTGATTAGCATCTAAACCAACAGAATTATGCCAGTAGCTGGATTTCTGCACATTTCTATTTGCTCTGAAAAGGCGTGACCTTTGACCTATGACCACCTGTCTCAGATCAAGACAGAAGCTACAGGCCGGTTGGCCTCAGTAACAGGAAGTCCTGAGGTTATTGGTCATCTATTGGTAATTGGTAGAAACTAATACTTTTAATACTGTTTCCAAATAACCGTGGATCTGAATAGAAATATAATATTTTTATTTGCCTTGTTGAGTTTTCAGGGGTTTTTTCTCTGAAGAGTTTTTGTGGCGCAGACAGGAAGACATGCGGAAAGGGTCGCCGGGACCGGGAGTCGAACCGGCGACGTCCGCGTCGAGGACTGAGGCCTCCTATCTCACTGTCTAATTTTCACAAACAAATTTTAAATTTTTGGAAAATGATATTTACCCATAATTTTACCTCACATAGATCTATAGTGTGAAATAACAGATCAATATTAATAAATAAAAAAATCTATTTTAACACTGACTGACATGAAAAAGGTATTTATTTGTAATTGACAAATCTAAATGAATTAATGATTACAACAATAATATCTTGGTAACAACAAATTAGTCTCTAATTGAGGTTTTCTCCCAAGTATGTAAAAGAGACTCGTTTCAAAATCTCTCTCAGTTTTTACCCAGTGGCTGAATTTTTGCACAAAAGATTTCAATTTGATTCAACATGTATCTTCTGTGAAAGTCCAGAGGAAACCATGAATCATCTCTTTTGTTTCTGTCCTTTTTCTTTTAAACTATGGAGAGACATTAAAAATTGTTTGTCCCTTAAAATTGAAGACATCCCAGACATAATCATCACCCACTAGGTTGATGGCCTTGATAGTGAAATATCTGATGTGGTAAATATTGTTTTCTTGCTTGTTAAATATGATAAACCTGCTGTGAACGGAGAGGTTCTACTCCTTGTTTGGATTTTCTTTCTTAACTAATTTAAACTGGGGCTGCACAGTGGCGCAGTTGGTCGATTCCCAGCCCGGGGTCTTTCTGCTTGACTGTCAGAGTCTCTGCATTCTCCCTAGGTGTGAGTGTGTCCTGTCTGTTTCTGTCCAGGTGACCCCGCCTCTCTCTCTGAAACATTTAAAATCTGTTTATGCAGAAACTCCCAGAGTCTCTACTTTCCTTTGTCTTCAGTTTTAGCTCCAGGCTTTGATTCTTTATCTACCGATGTTGTTCTTTGAACCTCAAAGAGTCTTTGTTTACTGTTCGTCTAATAAAAAAAAGAAAAACTTTTTGCCCAGGTAGTGACGTCAGTGCAGCGCTGAGTCAGCGCAGTCAAACCGGAAGCCGCAGTAGCAGGCTGGGCTCGTGACGTCCTGCGGGTAAAAACTTTTCAAACTTTTGTTTAAATTTGGAAAATCTTTAATTTCCCCGTTTCCTGTTTTCATGATCAGCTAACGCTATGCTGACGTCATCACACAGGTGAAGGAGCGCGAGGGCTGCTGCCGACTGGATCAAACCGGAAGAGAGGAAGAGGAGTTTGGACTGCAGGTAAACACCTGGTACCTGCGTTACTACACCTTGGACCAACCAGAACCAGAACCGGTTCCAGCTACAGAAATCCTCATGTTTCCAGCCAGACCAGAAGCTGCAGATCTAGAAGACTGGAAGCAGAGCTGCTCACGACCCCTGGAGCCGCGTGATGACGTCACATGCAGAAAACCAGATCAGCACCTCTGGAACACCAGACTGGAGAGTTCTGCATGGTTCTGGTTCTGCATGGTTCTGGTTCCGCATGTTTCTGGTTCTGGTTCCGCATGTTTCTGGTTCTGGTTCCGCATGGTTCTGGTTCTGGTTCCTGAACTTGCATATTCCAGCCTCTGGTAATTCTAATCAGAAACAGAACCGGTCCTCAGCTGTCGAGTTCTGCTCCTGCCTACGTTTCCCATCATGCACCTGCCCATTCTAACCTTGCTGTCTCTTGGTTGCCATAGCGATGAAGAGGAGCCGGGTGCTGCCGGTCCTAGTGGGCGGAGTCTTCTGCCTGGCTGTGATGTCACTGTACCGCATGCTGGAGCTAATGCAGGGGGCGGAGCCTGACCGTGGCGGGGGCTCACCTGTCGGCCAGGTGGAGGAAGTAGGTTCTTGGTCCTGTGGTCCGGGCGGCTCACGGCTCAGTCAGCCAATCAGGTGTCTGTGTGCAGGATTTGTCCCGCCTCCAGCTGAAAATCGACAGATTGGAGCGCCTCCTGGTGGACAACAACCGGCTGGTCGCTCGGCTGCGCGACTCACTGCTGGTCAGAGAGTCACCTGAGGGAGGGGGCGGGGCCAACGTCAGTTCAAACTCCGCCCACAACCAAGCAGCTCCGCTCCCAGGCTGCCGGAAGACCGAAGAGATGAAGGACGGCGCCGACGGAGTGCAGGTGATCTGAGCGTTCTCAGAGCTGCTTGTCTGATTGGCCGGTTGCTGATCCAATCAGAACCGATCAGAACTGTCTGCTCCTCAGCTGCTGGACGTCTACGACCTCCTGCCCTTCGACAACCCCGACGGAGGCGCCTGGAAGCAGGGCTTCCAGATCAGTTACCGTGGAGACGAGTGGGCAGAGCAGCCGCTGGAGCTCTTCCTGGTTCCCCACTCCCACAACGACCCGGGTGAGTGGACGGAGCCGGGCCTCCAGGTGGAGGCTGAGGTGTGTGAAGTGACCGACTGCTCTGGGTTTCAGGCTGGCTGAAAACGTTTGACGGCTACTACCAGGACCAGACCAGACACATACTGGACAACATGCTGGTCAAACTGGGAGAGGACAGCAGGTAGGCCACTGGTGCAGACCGGTCCAGAACTGAGCGGCCCTGGTGGCTAAGCTAGCGGTGTTACTAACAGGCGCCATGCTAACAGGCTCTCTCACTGCTTGTTGGTCCCAGGAGGAAGATGATCTGGGCTGAGATCAGCTACTTCTCCCAGTGGTGGAACGACATCGACGACCAGAAGAGGGCGCTGGTCAGACGGTAACTTTCATCAATGCTCCTCTTGATCCTCAGTCAGCTGACCCAGTGGGCTGGGGTCACTTGTTTCCTGTCTGTTCTGTGATTGGCCAGCCTGGTGGGGGCGGGGCAGCTGGAGCTGGTGACGGGCGGTTGGGTCATGGCGGATGAAGCGAATTCTCACTACTTTGCGATGCTGGATCAGCTGATGGAGGGACACCAGTGGCTGCAGACTCACCTGGGTAAGGCTCACCTGTCTGCACGGCTGAGGCTCCGCCCCCCCTTCGCTGACGCTTTCTGTCTGTAGGCGTGAAGCCGAGCAGCGGCTGGGCCGTCGATCCCTTTGGCCACTCCCCCTCCATGACGTACCTGCTCAAGGGGGCGGGGCTTAGCAACATGCTGATCCAGAGGGTGCACTACTCTGTCAAGAAGCACTTTGCCCAGCAACGGACGCTGGAGTTTCTATGGCGACAGAGCTGGGGTGAGAGAGAGGGCGAGAGACTCTGAGTGTGCTGATGTAAATGTTATAACTCCGCCCACTTCCTGTCTTCCAGACTCCTCCTCCCGCAGTGACATCACATGTCACATGATGCCGTTCTACAGCTACGACGTCCCACACACCTGCGGCCCAAACCCGGCTGTCTGCTGCCAGTTCGACTTCCACCGCCTGCCAGGGGGGCGGGTCTTCTGTCCCTGGAGGATCCCGCCGCAGCCAATCACAGAGCAGAACATCAAGGAGAGGTGAGCAGGGGGCAGGGCCTCAGCCACACACCTTATTAATGTTAATGATGTTTAATATCAGGTGAGGTCAAGAGGAATGTTAATGGAACCAGGATTTTATTTTGAAAGGCCAACATCCTCTTTAGTCGCCTGCTTTGAGTTGTTGACTTTGCAGCTGTGGTTCTTACTGAGCATGCTCAGAAGGGAGATGCCCCACCTCCAGCCAGGAGGCTGAACACCAGACTTCCTCTTCCTCCCAGAGCTCTGCTCCTATTGGACCAGTACCGGCAGAAGTCCCGCCTCTTCCGCTCCTCGGTGCTGCTGGTTCCTCTAGGAGACGACTTCCGCTTCGTGGAGTCTGGGGAGTGGGACGCACAGTTCAGCAACTACCAGAAGCTGTTCGACTACTTCGACCAGCATCCCGAGCTGCACATCAAGGTGAGGGCTCACCTGGCCGGGGTCGGAGCTAAGGGTTGAGCCTGGCGGAGCTAAGGGCCTATAGTTGAGTCTGGTTGTCTGGTACCAGGCCCGGTTTGGGACGCTGTCGGACTACTTTGCGGCGCTGCACCGGCGGCTGGCGGAGGTGGGAACGACACTGCCCACGCTGCGCGGAGACTTCTTCACCTACGCCGACCGGGACGACCACTACTGGAGCGGATACTTCACCTCGCGGCCGTTCTACAAGCGGCTGGACCGGACCCTGGAGTCCACTCTCAGGTGGGCGTGTCTTGAAGGGTCGGGGGGGCCACGGCGCCCTCTGTCGGTCAAACTCACGGGTTCTCACCTGCTTCTCTTCTCAGAGCCACTGAAATCTTTTACTCTCTCACGCTGGCTGAAATGCGTCGTTTCCGTGGCGATGGTCATCTGGTCGAAGGGTTTCCGGCACGCGAACATTACCAGCGGCTGACAGACGGGAGGCGGAGCTTGGGGCTATTCCAGCACCACGACGCCGTCGCGGGAACGGCACGGGACCCGGTGGTGATCGACTACGGAACCAGGTGACCACTTCCTGTTCCAACATGGAGGCTCTTTGTTTACATAATCACAGTAAAACTTTATCAGCAGGGATAAATAAAACCAGCTGCTAAGGTTAATCTGAACAAATCCAATCCTCCATTTAATGAGATGTTCTTAAGCTATGCTAGCAGCTACGATAGCAGCTACGATAGCAGCTACAATAGCATCTACGCTAGCAGCTACGATAGCAGCTACAATAGCATCTACGCTAGCAGCTACGATAGCAGCTACGCTAGCAGCTACGATAGCAGCTACGCTAGCATCTACGCTAGCAGCTACGCTAGCATCTACGCTAGCAGCTATGATAGCATCTACGATAGCAGCTACAATAGCAGCTACGATAGCAGCTACAATAGCATCTACGCTAGCATCTACGCTAGCATCTACGCTAGCAGCTACGATAGCAGCTACGATAGCAGCTACAATAGCATCTACGCTAGCAGCTACGATAGCAGCTACAATAGCATCTACGCTAGCAGCTATGATAGCATCTACGATAGCAGCTACGATAGCAGCTAAGCTTACTTTTGCCAACAATTGACTCCTGCAGCTGCTTAAACCAAATATTAAAATAAAATGACTTGTCAGATGTAATTTGTATGCAGTTTACAACAGATATAATTTCTCCCTCCATATCTACTTATGCATTTCAATCCAAATTGATTGAAAATAAAGTATTACTTTGTTGGCGTGCTCTCTCAGTGCAGAGGAAAAAGACTCTTTGTGACTCACTCCTGATTATCAGTCATATAAAAACTATTTTGTTCTAAATTAAAATGAAATAAGTAGCCTATGAATAAGGCTTGTAACTGTCCTGTCTTAACATCATAAATTTATATTTTTGATGTATTTATTTTAGTGATGAAAACTTTGTCAGCTGTTTTAGCTTGTTTTGGCATTAGCCTGTTTGTGTCTTATTTTTCCCTCCAAACTCTCTGTTGAAGATGCTGTCAACATGGAAAATGCTAAGAGGTAACTTCCTGTCCAACGTCACCAGTTAGCTTTTAGCATTAACATCCCATCACATCCCTTCAGTTAGCGTTAGCTTTCAGAATTAACTCCCTTTATTATTAGCATTTTATTGAGTTTATTCACTTGGTTAATGTTGGCATGTTGTTTCCATGCAGATTATTTCAACAATATTAACATGCTAGTGGCGTTCTACTACTTTCATAGCCGGTTCTTAGCCTGTTACCTTGTTAGGTTATTAGCATGTTTTGCATGTAATCACTTTGTTAGCCTGTTGCTACATCTTAGCTTTTTTTAATGGCTGCTGCTACTATTATTGTCTGGTCATTCTGTTGCTATAATGTCTGTTTTGACGTAATATTAGGAAGTTGTTAGCATATCATCACCTTGATAGTCTGATTTTAACATCTAAGTTCTTTGTGAGCTTGTTAGCCAGCTATTAGCATGTTGATACACTTAGTGTGATCTTGTTAGCCTCTTGTTTGGTTAAGGTTAGCATGTCACTGTGTTGTTACCAACCTGCTGTTACGATGATGTAGCATGGTTAGCCTGTTGTTAGCATGCTTAGTCTGATGTTGGTCTGTGTGTGAACTGTTCTTAACTCGTTATCCTGTGGTGACATTGCTAGCTTGTTGGTTTTAGCATGGTACCTGTATCGTTAGTCTGACGTATTTATTCTGTCGAATGAAAGAAAACATGACAGTAGGTTTGTTTTACAGGTTGTTTCATGCCATCCTGAACCTGCGCCAGGTGCTGCTGAGCTCCGCCCACTGGCTAATTCTGTTGGACAAGAGCCAGTACCACGAAGACCAATCAAAACCCTTCTTGCAAATGGTGACTGAACCGTTACCTGACCTGATTAATCTATAAGGACTAGCTTAATAATGAAAACACCTGAAACTTAATCATTATTTTCAAGTCTAATTTTTACATGACTGCTGCTCTGGTTGCACACATAAACTCACCTGTTCTCACCTGCAATGTGTTTTTTCAGGATGAGGTGATCTCGGCGCAGGACGCTTTGCCTCAGAAGACGACGTTGACGCTCGGTGATAAGCCCAGGTGAGGAGGTGTGCAGCTCTGTGAGGGTTCATGTATATATAGGTATTGATTATTGGTGATTGCTGCAGGTCGTTGATCGTTTTGAACCCGACGGAGCAGCTCCGTACCTCTGTCATCACGCTGATGGTGGATTCTCCAGACGCTCGGGTCGTCGATGCAGCAAGCGGTCGACCAATGGCGGTGCAGGTCTCTGCTGTGTGGGTGGAGCCTAGTAAAGTGTCTGCAGAAGCCTTCCAGGTGAGTGATTGATTGATTATTGATCCCAGCAGCAGCAGCAGCTCTCTGACCTCCTCTGCTCTTTTCCTCCAGCTCTCCTTCGCCGCTGAACTTCCTCCTTTGTCGCTCACCATGTATCATGTGATCAAAGCTCCGGCTGGCTCCGCCCCCCGGGCGCGCTATGTCGTTCATCGCCATGGCAACCCACCAACCGTCCACTCTGAGCACTTCCAGGTGTCCCGGCTCCAAGGACCTGAAGCTGACTTACCTCTGTCGCTTAGCAACAAGCACCTTCAGATATGGAGCTCCCCGGAAACCGGCCTGCTGCAGGTCTGGCCCTTCAAAGTAAAAGCCCGATGAAACGAGGAAAAAAAGCAAACAAAATGTTTGTTTTCATTCTGGAGCAGAAGCTGCAGCTGCAGTCTGGTCGGGTCCGACAGGTCCAGGTCCGCTTCCTGTGGTACGGAACCAGAACCTCAGGGGACCGCAGCGGAGCGTACCTGTTCCTGCCAGGGGGTGAGGGGCCTCAGGTGAGTCAGGAGAAGATCCCTCTCTCTCTCTATCTCGTTCATGGACTCTCTCTCTCGCCCCCTACAGGCCTACTCGTCCTCTGAACCCCCCCTGATCCGAGTCACTAGGGGCCCCATCTTCTCTGACATCACTTCCTGTTTCCCACACTTCACACACACCGTGCGGCTCTACCACCTGGACGGTATCCGTGTTTCTGGCCAGAAAGGAACTTCCTGTTCTGTGTCGGGATTTTCACAATAATCCTGTGTGTTGCAGGGCATGCTGGGAAATCCCTGGAGATCTCCACCATGGTGGACATCAGGTCGGAAACCAACAGGGAGCTGGTCATGCGGCTCGTCACTGATGTTGCCAGCGGCAACCATTTCTATACCGACCTCAATGGCTTCCAGGTTCTTGGTCTTCCTTTATTGATCAGCTTTAATTTTGGTTTAGTCAGGCAACCAATCAGGAGCTTCCTTACTGACAGCTGAGTAGTTGCTGGTTTGTTATTGGATTGCTGACTGGTTGCTGAGTTTCTGGTTGCTGAGTTTCTGGTTGGTTGCTGTGTTGCTAAGTTGCTGGTTGGTTGTTGAGTTGCTGACTGGTTGCCGTGCAGATGCAGCAACGCCGCTCGCTGGAGAAGCTCCCCCTGCAGGCCAATTTCTACCCGATGACGTCGGCGGCGTTCCTGCAGGACGCGTCGATTCGTCTGTCGCTGCTGTCGGCACAGAGCCAGGCGGCGGCGGCGCTGCGACCCGGTGAGCGCTGCTCCGGAACCGGCGGATCGGTTCTGGCTGAGAACTGAGCTCTGTGTTTACCTGTGCAGGTGAGCTGGAGCTGGTGCTGGACCGGCGGCTGCAGCAGGACGATAACCGCGGCCTGGGACAGGGGGTCACCGACAACAAGCCGACCGCAGCCCTCTACCGCCTGCTGCTGGAGGACCGGGGCGCGGCCGAGGTGAGGGGGCGGGGCTCCACCAGGTTACCATGGTAACGACGAGGAACAGGTTCCGTCCAGGAAAACCAGAACCGCCAACACGGCCCTGATGGTTCTGCTCTGCATTATCCAACAGGAAGTGGGCGGAGCCTCAGTGGAGCACCTGTCTCTGCTCGCCCACCTGGCCTCTCTCTCCCTCTTCCATCCTCCCATCACCATGGTCGGCCCGGGCGACGGCCAGCTGCCGAAGCTCCGCCCTTTCCAGGCGCTGCGCTCCTCGCTGCCGTGTGACCTTCACTTGTTGAACCTGAGGACGCTGGAGGACCCGAAGGTGAGAGCTGACATCACTTCCTGTAGTCACTTCCTGTCTCTCCTCACAGTAACTTGATCACACCTGGCCAACAGGTGAGTCTGGGACTGAGAGCGCCCAGGGTTCACCTGATCCGAGCGGTCCGGTCCGGAGCAGTCCCAGCGGTCTGATGGGTCAGAAACAATCAGAACCGATGGGTCCAGCCGGCTGGAGGAAAGAGGTCTCACTCTGGTGGACGTTTCCTCCCAGCAGAGTGACACCTCTGCTGCTCATAGAAGATCTTCAGGGTTCTGCCAGTTCTGGATCAGATCCACTCTGATCTACGTTCTGTCTCTGTTGACAAACAGAAAGCTGGGAGCCCGTCACAGGAAGTGGCGCTCCTCCTCCACAGGAAGGGCTTTGACTGTAGCTCCGCCCCCGCCCCGCCCCCGGCCTGCTCCTGGAATGGCCTGGATGAGGTTGGACTTCCGCTGGACTCAGGTTTTCCATCAGTTTTTCAGGTTTACGAATGCATCTGTGTCTCCTGCAGCTGGACCTGGACGATCTGTTCGCTCCGCTGCGGTTCCGTTCGCTGCGCCGCTCCGGCCTAACGCTGCTCCGGGACCAGGACCGGCCTGACTCCGCCCACCAGGCGCAGGAGCTCCGCCCCATGGAGATCAGCGCGTTCCGTGTGGAGATCGACTGATGAAACTGTAGCAGCAAGCAGGAAGTCTGGCTCTTTCACAATAAAAGCCAACTGAGGTCAAACACTGCAACTGTCTCGTTGCTGTGGCAACGTGTGTAGAGTGTGTGTTTCCATGGAGATGCTGTGTCGCTGTTCTCCCTGTGAGTGTGAATCAGGGTGGTTGTTGTTTTTTGTGACCAAGGGAATTCTGGGAAATATATTTTTGTAAATTTCTTTGTTTTCTGTGAAACTGATGAAGTAAATTTGAAGGGTTCTGGTTCTGTTCTGGGCAAATCTGGTCCAATAAAAATTAAATTATTGTTGAAATGAAAACATCTAGAGTCATTTTGTTTATTATAGAAAGTTGTTCCTTGTTGATCCAATCCACAGGTTCTGCTGGGTTCTGTTGCGCTCCAGGCAGAAAACTGAATCTTTCTAAATGGAAAATGGAGGATTTTCTTTATTTTTATTTTATTTTGTATCCTGACACATCGAGTCACAAACATTCAGCAAACCTTTCAGTGAGACAGACTGGAGAACAGCAGGAGCTGCTGCTGATTGTGAAATGTGATCAGAGTATCTTTTGCTCCTTAAGTTTCAGTTTCTCAGGAATCATGTGACCAAACAGAGAATAAACTGCTGAACTCTGATTGGTCCATTTCAGTCTTACGTCTCAGAAGTCAGTGACAACAGAACCAACTCTCAGGGCACTAACCTGCAGTTAGATGATCGGTTTTATCTGGATGTCTTCTCTCTGTGACGGTTCTTTGTGGAGGAACCATCACAAAGTCAAAGGTCAACTAAACAATTGACCTTTGTTTATTGACAATTGACCTTTTGTCTGGTGTTGATCCGACTGTCACTGGTGAAACAGGTTCTGGTGCTGTGGGTTCCAGTTTGGCAACCTGCTTCCTTCCTGGTTAAAGGTAGAGAGAAGACTCTGCAGACGCGTTCAACAACGTTCACCTTTCTGTGACCTTCAGAGACCATGGGCGTTAAGGGAATGAAGACTCTGGTTACAGATTCAGACACTTTGGAGGATGTTGGCTTTAAGGACAGCGCCGTCATCATTGACGGTCCAAATCTCTACTATTCTCTGTATTTTAACTCGGAGCCAAAGCTGGACCAGCAACACGGAGGAGATTACTCCGCATTCAGAGGTCTGGTCTGTCGGTTCTTCAGCAGCCTGAAGAGCTGCAACGTCACCCCACTGGTCGTTCTGGATGGAGGTGCAGAACCAGTGAAGAACAAAACTGTTGGAAATCGTCTGAAAGAGAAACTTCAGATAGCAAAGAGACTTTCAGAGTCCCGGGCCAGAAAGTGGGACAACATCTTGCCTCCTCTGGTCAAAGACGTCTTCATCCAGGTCCTTCAGGAGCTGCAGGTGGAGATCCAGCAGTGTTTCGGAGAGGCAGACCTGACAGCTGCTCTGAGGGCCAATGAGAGGAAATGCCCCGTTCTGTCCAACGACTCAGATTTTTACATCTTTGATGTACAGGAAGGGTTCCTTTCAATTGATGGGTTCCAGTGGGAATCTGTGACACAAGGAGCCATTCCTGCTCGACGCTACAGAATCTCAGTTTTGTAGATGTTTTAATGTAGACGAGAAGCACATGCCCGTCTTTGCTGCTTTATCAGGAAATGATTACTCACAGTTGGAAAAAGAAGTCATCGAAGAGTTAATCAGAAGATATTCTGAAGCTCAGCAGCCAGGAAGATCCTCTACTGGTCAACAGCGAGCCATCCTCAGGTTTTTAGGAGGTTTCAGGGGGAAGACGCCAGAAGAGGCTGTGACAGCAGCTCTGCAGCTGGTTGGCAGATCTAAGCAGGAGGACATCAAACTTTTCCTGAATTCAGCTCAACAATATGCGTTAAATGAGCCACTTCATCCCAACCTGCCTGAGTGGGTCATCCAGGAAGTTCAGAGAGGAAGACTGACCTCCTTTGTCACATCTGTTGTGACCCAGAAGTCGATGACCTTGACTCCACTGGTGGAGGACTTCTCCCAGCCCAGCAGCTACAGTGCTTCCCTCCGGATCAGACAGTTCTTCTACGGACTGTTGCTTGGAACGGAGCCATGCACGGAATATGACCGGGAGGGCGCTGAAGATATGCGTCCTAAACAGGTCACCCCTGTCCTAGCAGGTGTGACACCAGAGGAGCTGCAGAAACTGCAGCTGGAACATCTGAATGAGGTAAAACTGCTTCACTTGGATCATGCTTTTCACTGATAAGATGTTGCTCCAGGTTACAATGAAAGCCAATCAATTAAAAATAGAGAAGCAAGATATCACACCATCTCGTAACACCAATAGTAACATACCAGGGCTTTAACATACATGATGTATAACTAGTTTCGGCTGTAACAAGATGTCAAGAGATAGGAATTTAGCACACCAGGGATGTAACATGCTATAGATGTAACACAATAGGGATGGACCAACATGTCACGAGATCCTGTTAATGAACAATGAGTGAAACAAACTATCCATCCATCCATCCATC
>CAEGAG010159338.1:0-12497 GCA_903067065.1 Brachyrhaphis terrabensis
AGTTTATCCAGGTGTATCTGGGATTCATTCTGATGCCCTATAATGCCTCAGCATTGAGGAGGTGGATTTATTTAAATTAAACAGTTCTGTCAAACATATGCAACACTTAACCTGCAGAACATAATATGAAAGTAAACTAAGAGTCAATTTCAGGTGAATTTGGATTCAGAGAGATCAAGTAGAAACTGAAAAGAACCTGATGAAACAACAACGAAGTGAGAACCAATACTTTATTTTCTGATGTAAGATCAAAATGGTCTCAAACTACGAAACCTTTGGTTTGCCTTGCGGTTCCATAGTTGATGCTGTACCGTAAAAGATCAAGAAGTATTTTGGCAAATGCATCCTGTTGACAGATTCGCTTCCTTATAAACACAGTTTGGCGACTCAGTGTCATTTTGAAACAGTTCCTGTATCGGTCACATGACTTGCTGAAAGCAATACGCTTTCAGCAATACGCGACACGGGGTTTTGTCTATGGGCTTGACGCATGCGCCGATGCATCGGTGTTGCCGGACCCATCACTAATTTACAGTTTTCTTCTTTTCTTTTCTTTTTTTTTCCCAAAAGGAGCATGAGATCCAAAGTTTGTCTGCAGAGATTGAGAGTCTTAAAAAGTCTCAGAGCTTTGAGCCATCACAGCATCTGGAGGATCTGCAGGAGGAAAACGCCAGACTGAAGTACCGCCTCAACGTCATGAAGAGGGTGGGTGGCGGCTGGCGTTCCAGTCCGGCTTCTTCAGTAGGGCAGGCGATAAATCAACTTTATAGATTAATCAGATTTAGGATTTTTGAAGATTTAATGTTTGGAAAATGTGTGTTTATTTAAAAAATAAAAAAAAATAATTTATGTATTTTCACCAAAGCTCTCCTTGGCTCAGAATGATGTCATCTTGGTCAACAAATGTACTTTACAGCTTCTATTTTCCAGCTTTTAATTTATCACAAAATTCTCACAGAATGTGAGAATTTGTGAGTGTGTATAACACTCCATCGTACAACTCAAGGAAGGGATGGCTGAAATATCTACGTTTTTCAGTCATTTCTAATTTATTTTGTAGAAAAGAAAGGAAAAAATTATCTATTAAAATCAGATATTGTGTCTGGTATAAAAATATTAGATTTTGTCTTGAAGTCATATTGTCATATAAGTAATGGTGGCGTTGTTGTTTTCCTCAGAGTCTTCAGGAGGAGACGCCACACTGTGGTAAATCCATGCTGAACATCAACCAGCGGCTGCAGGATGTTTTCGGCGAGGCCATCAGGGCTTGCTTCCCTGACCTCGACAACCCGCCGCTCGCCGTCACGCCCAACCAACAGGCCAAGTTTGGAGATTACCAGTGCAACAGCGCTATGGGCATGGCTCAGGTGTGTCTCTGACTGCTCCTTTTTATCCTCTAATGTTTCTTCTTCAAACGTCTCGTTCATCACACCACTGGGAACTAATTTCGATGGAATAAACCACTAATTGGCATTTCTAGTCCCAATATTTGGAATCTTTTAAATACAGAGTCTTTCTGACTGTTTTCTCTCAGATGCTGAAAGCGAAGGGGACAAAGGTGAACCCAAGGGAAATCGCTGATAAGATTGTTCAGAATCTGCCAGATAACGAACTCATCCAGAGGACAGAGATCGCCGGACCGGGTAGGACCTCGATCTGAGATCAGAACCTCACTGAGTTTAACGCTTTCAGACACACTTCCTTTTATTTAAGATTTAAAATTTCTCAACAAATCATCTGATGCACTTTTCCAATTATTCCAATTATAATTTTTTTCAGATAAGGGAATTCATGAATCTGTTTTAATATTTGTTCTTAATAATTTAAATGGCATAACAAATATTTTAAACTTTTTAATTATGTATTAATATCTTAAGAGCAGAAATCTTATAATTTTATCAATTAAATTTTTTACTGCTGTAACAAATTAATGAACTAAATTAGTACTTTCACTTAACTATGAACATTTTGTTTATTAAAAAATAAATTAAATTTTAAAGAAAATTTGAAATAAAGTAATTTTTAATGGAATTTGCTATATTATTATTTTATCTTTTTGCATTCAGTAACCTTTTGGCACTGTAAACTAAAATTTGTAATTATAAATACACCATAAATAGAACTATCTTGTAGTACATAAAAATTTATATAATATTGTCTTTTGTTAATGTAAATCTCAGTGGATTTAATTTAAAAAAAAAATTATTTTGAAAATTAAACAGGAAAATAAATGAAATGCTATTAAAAAAAATCTGTTAATGGTTGTATAATCATTTCAGTACCCTTACATTTTTCTGAAGTTCCTCAATTTTAACATATTCCTTAAATTAAAGAATTGCAAAATAAATATTAAAGAATAATTTGCCTGGTTGTTCTCCTAATTTTCACTTTTAAAATGTATTTTTAAAAGCAGATCTTTGAGTAGCTGTACATTCAGCTTTCCTTTAAAACCAGCAGCTTTTTGTTGACCGGTTTGTTTTCGCTGTGACTGTGTCGCCTCATTCCTCTGCTTTATTGTCCAGGATTCATCAACATCCATCTGAAGAAAATGTTTGTGTCCAAACTGCTGACCAGTCTGTTGCTCAATGGCGTCCAGCTACCACAGCTTGCCACCAGAAAGAGGGTTTGTCTACAGAATAAAACTTGACTGTCCTCTTACTTATGTTTGTTTAAGTTTTAGTTTTATGCTGTGCAATGTTCCCAGGCTTTTATTCAAGGAAATGATAAAAACTCATTTATTCATATAGCATCTGCAGCTAACATCAACACAGCTGATTTGACTTTTTTTTTTGGAAGGAGTTTAATAGAATGTTCTATGAACCATGTTATCTAAAACTGACACTTGAGGAGTTCTGGGTAGAACATATCTACAGACAGACTTTTGTTTTTAATTTACTGAAAAATGTTTATATTTTTTGTACGGTTTTAGACTAATTACTGTTCTGAGTGTGCTGTTCTTCCAGCAGTTGGCAGTTTTTTGGGTTTTTATATTCCAGTTAACGATTAATCCGATGAATAAATTAGACGATTACTTCAATTATCACTTAATCACAATTAAGCAGATTGTTTCAGCCCTATTCCAAAATGTAAAGACTTCCATCTACACAGCTTCCAAAATCAGAGGGAATAATTGCCCAAACTAAACAACTCAACTAAAAAAAAGAACAGAATAAAAGACTAAAAACAGAACAAATGAGAACTAACAAAGGTGATATCGATTAGTCATTTTTGTCATCTCGTTGCCTAGGTGATTGTGGATTTCTCCTCGCCCAACATCGCCAAGGAGATGCATGTGGGCCACCTTCGCTCCACCATCATTGGCGACAGCATGTGTCGGCTGTTTGAGTTTCTGGGCTACGACGTCCTCAGGTCGGAGTTAAACTCCTCCAGCCTCTGCAATCCAGATCCTAGCAACTCCTGGAAATGCCTCTGTTGTTGTTTTTTGTCACACTGTTTGTTGACGTCGGCAGGCTGAACCATGTCGGCGACTGGGGGACCCAGTTTGGGATGCTCATAGCTCACCTGCAGGATAAATTTCCAGACTACCTGACAGTGTCTCCTCCCATCGGTGACCTGCAGATATTTTACAAGGTCAGTTGATAGGGTCAGGGTTATTTCAGCTCATTAAAATATTCAGGGGTGTGCCAATTGCAGTTTTTTTGGCCGATCACTGATCTTTTAAAGCCCACCCTTTTGATTCTGATTTTGGCTGATACCAAATCTTTTTTTTTGTCCATTATGCTATTATCCTTGGATAGGTTAAAATAGGTCTAAACAAAACATGTTTATTAATTTTTTTGCACAAAATCATTCTTCATTTTAGTCTGCTCAGTTCTGCCTATTTGGAGATCCTTTCAGAATCAGAAATTTTAGGGCTTCTGTCACTTTAAATCCAAATAAGCTGCAACTGGCCACGCCCCCCATTCTTAACATTTACACTGTCATGTTCAAATTGCTACATCACTTGGAAGTTCAAGGTTGAAGTTCATGAAGACTACAAATTTGCCCTAAATGGACACTTATTGTAATTTTCTAGAATGTGATTTTCAAACTTTTATCTTTAACAGAAAGTTCTTCTTGTTGGGAATAAACTAAAAACTTTGGGTAACACTTTATTTGATGGAGTGTGCATAAGACTGACATGACACATAAGACTCACATGAACACTCCTTCATGTTCATGACAGTTGTTATGTTTATGACAGTGTCATGTCAGTCTTATACACCCCGTCAAATAGTGTTACCAAAACTTTTTCTAAACCATGGATCTGCAATCTTTACAATGCAAAGAGGAGGTTTTTGCTCTCGGAACCTCTTAATAAAACTTTAGAGCTGCAAATGTTACATAACTTTTTGAAAAAATGATAACTTATAATATCTGCTGCAGGAAATGTTGTTGTTCTTTAATAACCACAATTTTATTTATACTTTTTAGTTTAAAATAATAAAAAAAGACATTTTCTTCTACAAGATGTTTATTTTTATGGAAAATAATTTAAACACACAGTTTTCAACATAATAACTAAATAAAAAAGATTTTAAAATATGTTGCTCGTACTTTTGGTGACAACCGATGCAAATATTCTATCAAAAAACGTCTAAAGTCATTTGTTATCATATCTATATTAAAAAAATATGTTGTTTTTTAAAAATAATTTTTACCCATTTTATTAAGGCTCTGGAGCCGCAGGTTACGGACCCCTGGTTTAGAATAGTAGAAAAAAAAGGAAGAAAAAATAAGGGAAATCTGAAGGTAAAAATAAATAAATTAAAAAATATATTTTCTTTCTTCTCCTTTTTGTCCACCAGGAGTCAAAGAAGCGCTTTGACGAGGACGAGCAGTTCAAGAAACGGGCGTACCAATGTGTTGTCAGGCTGCAGAGCAAAGAACCCGACTTCATCAAAGCCTGGAACATGATTTGTGACGTTTCCAGGGAAGGTGGGCTTTTCCATGACACTGAAAAAGAGACATAGTTATGTTTAAGTCATAAGATTATGAGAATGAAGTCAGGTTAGCAAAATAAAGACACAATATTACCTTAAGAAAGTTGTAAAATTATGACAAATAAGTTGTTTTAAAGGGGAAAAAAAACTTCAATAGTTATCAATATCTGACATGATCAGCTCAGTAAGTCCACAGTCATTTCAAACTCTTGCTGTTAATATTTTGATGCTGCTGTTCTTTGTAAAACTGATACCAAACTGTGATGTCACAAGATTGTCAACACTCTATGACAAACATTTTACAACTTTATTCTGGTAATATTATGACATTATTCTCACATTTGTATGACTTAATTCTCACATTTTTATGACTTTCTTTTCTTAATATTATAACTTTATACTCATATTTTTACAACTTTATTCCCATAGTTTTACACCTTTACTTTTGTATTTTTATAAATTTATCCTGGTAATATTATGACTATTCTCGTTTTCTTCTAATTTATTCTCTTATTATTATCACTTCGTTCTTTTAATGTCAGAAAACCAAATTCTCCTAGTCTGGCCCTAATATCCAATCATATATTTTAACCTGTAAACTTCATTTCATGTTTTGCTATAATAAAAAGACATTGACTTAGCTTTTTCTTACATTTCAATTTAGTCATTGAAATGACTTTATGCACTTCAATCTATTCCTTTTTAAAAATGTTAGTGGAAAAACACTATAAGATGTTTGAAGTAAATAAAATAGTAAACTGAGGTTATAAATAATTCTAAAGTAGAATAAACCTGTTGGGATTGATTGATGTGATGATTCCAGAATTTCAGAAGGTCTACGACTGTTTGGACATCCAGATCATCGAGAGAGGAGAGTCGTTCTACCAGGACCGGATGACCCAGGTGGTGAAGGAGTTCCAGGACAAAGGTGAGACTCAGAGCATGACTTTATTCTGGTTATATTATGACTGCATTCTGGTGATATTACGACTTTATTCTGGTAATACCTATCTTTGATCTTTCTGCAGTTTATTTTATAACCTGTCATAGAGTTGTTTAACTTCCTGTTTTTCAGCAGCTGGTATGGATCAACTGATTGGATGGATGGATGATATATCGATATAGTTTTTATTTTACTATTTTTTTATAGCATCTGTTTGTTCATCATGCTACGATCGTTCACAAATAGAATAAAACAGGAGAAAATCAGTAAATAAATCGGAACAATAGATGAATAATGTTGCTTTGACAACATGACAATATGCCAACACTTGAAGCCACCACCAGGAGGTGCTATTATCATTACTGTCTTAATGTCTGACCTCATCCCTCTACCTTCCTGCTGCCGTTATTTCCTGCTCAGGTCTGGTTGAGCTGGACGAAGGCCGGAAGATCGTCTTTGTTCCAGGTCAGTCCATCCCGCTCACCATCGTCAAGTCGGACGGCGGCTTCACCTATGACACATCAGATCTGGCTGCACTGCGTCAGCGGCTCTTCGAGGAGAAGGCTGACATAGTCATCTATGTGGTGGACAGCGGCCAGGTGAGGATTTTTATGACTTCTGACCTCCTCCAGCCGTCAGACTGCCAAGTTTCTGCCATTTTGTTTCAAGCTGCAGTGACTTCAGATTGTCTTCCGTTGTCTCTGTATGATTTCTTCCCCCAGGGGACACACTTTCAGGTGATTTTTGCTGCAGGACAGATGATCGGCTGGTACGACCCCAAAGTGACCCGGGTAGAGCACGCCGGCTTTGGAGTGGTGCTGGGAGAGGACAAGTGAGTCTTAACCCAATTCATGAATGGATTGTTTATAGGAACATGAAAGAGTTTTTTTTTTTTTTTAAACTAAACCTGCTGAGTGGTGAAGAACTACTGGTTCCCCTCAGCTAACCAGTTATGGTATCAAGAAATTCATTTTCAGCAGGAGGGGAAAACAAACCCAAACCAGATTGTTATGTTTATTACTCACAGATGCACTGGACATATACAATTGAAACCAAAAGTACACCTTTTCTTTCAGTGTAGCTACGTGTCCATTACAAATGTGCACAAAACTTTGATGATATTCCACTGTTGAAAAAACACAAATTTGCAGTAGCGGTGATTCCATGATTAAGAAGGTATAAGTTTAAATCTTTAAAAACCGTCATCCACCTACTGTTTCCTGTCATCTTCTTCATCTTCTTCGCCAGTAGTAGCATCCAGTTGTTGATCACATGACTCATGTGATGTGAAAAAAGCATTTCTATTGCAGTTGTGTGAAATCCCCTCATTTTGTTACATCTGAAACCCAACATCATCCTAGCGGCAAAACGTTGTAGCAAAAAAACGTGTTTTTTCTCTAAATTTATGTTACTTGCTTTCCAATTTGTGTAATTATCATGTGATTAATTGCTTACAAAATTAAAGTTTGTTATTTGAGAGGGCAAACTTGCAGTATTATGCCTTTACCAATATGTTTCTTGAAAATGGTGTCAAAACAACAACTGCAGTTGATCCAGAATGCTGCTGCTCGGATTCTCACTGAAACCAGGATGATAGAGCGCATCACTTCATTTTTAAAGCTTCTACACTGGCTTCATGTAGCTCAGAGAATAGACTTTAAAATGCCTGTTAGTTTATAAATAATTGAATGGGTTAGCACCACAATACATTAAAGATCTGCTGTTGTTGTATCAACCTTACGGATCTCTCAGATTTTCTGGTTCTGGTTCTGTTCTTCATCCCCAGAACCAGAACCAAACATGGAGAAGCAGCACTCACCTTCTCTGCATCACAAATCTGGAACAAACTTCCTGAAAACTGTAAAACTGCTGAAACACTGAGTGCCTTTAAATCAAGTCTACAAACCAGCCTGTTTAAAGTTGCTTTTAAAACATAATCAATGAAATATTAATCAACAATCTGATATGTAACCATGGCGCTTGACAACATGTAATGTTTCAATTGTTGACTGTGTTCTATGACTTTGTATTTTTGTGGTCTTATGATGTAAGGCACTTTGAAATGCCTTGTTGCTGAAATGCGCTATACAAATAAAATTGGACTTGATAATTTGTGGGACAGTTAATCATCCAGTAAAATTTGTTACCTTGACAAGCTCGGTCCCATCTCTCTCTCTTTTTTAACCCTTCCATCCTTCTGTCTGTTTTATTTTGTTTACTTGTACAAGGTGTTTATTTATTTTTTGTTGTTTTGCCCCCAGGAAGAAATTTAAGACCCGATCTGGAGACACAGTGAGGCTGATGGACCTGTTGGATGAGGGACTGAAGAGATCTATGGACAAACTGAAAGAGAAGGAGCGAGACAAGGTGAGACAACCAGCATCAAGATCTGATTTCCACGCTGCTGCAGCTGGGAATCTGAGTTTATTATTGTGCCGTTTTATAATCATATGTATTGGCCCATTTGTTTAAATCATTTCCTTGATATTTATCCTTAAAAATTCAGATTTTTTTTCTGTTTTATTCATGCTTGTTTTTGATAGTTTACACCTGTAAAAGTTGTCTTTATTATTCCTCCAGCTGTTCTTTTTCTTCACATCATTTATTGGAGGTTTCTCCTTTAGAATAATAACTCAAACCTCTCTTCTCTGCTGTAACAACGCTGTTATTTCAGCTCGTATTGTAACAGTTTTTTTTTATCAATATTTAGTGTCGGATGTTAAATCTTTGATAAGCGGTCATTAAGCGAGCACCGGGACACCGTCCAGCTCGTTATTTCTGCCTCCGGATCGCTCTGAGGCAGGTTTTCACAGTAATGACCCGCTCACTCTGCGGCAACCGTTAATTCTTTGCACTGAGCCAAACCACAGGACTCAAACCGAACCAGAACTTTAGGTTTTATCTGCTGAGCTCGGCCCGACTTCAACACGCTTTGGGTTCTTTATCTCCCTGCTTTTTTCTTCCTGAACTCACAACTGCACAGATGCTGCTTTCTGCATCAACTTGTCTCTTCATTAAATCTCTGTGGTGGGAGTTGCAGATTTCGCCCAACGTGCAGTTAAGAGGCTGGAAACCTTAGTTGTGCAATCGCTTGTGGAGTTAACTTTCTCTTCTATTTTCAGGGGAAATGACGCCTAAACTTTTACCTTTTTCAAACTGCAGTTTTAAATCACATCTCTTAATCTCGTTTATGTAAGTTTTTTCCTCTTGTGTTACTTTTCTCTCAGACAAAAGTGTGAGTGGACATCTTTACTGTGTTCTGTGACTCAAGGCGGTTGAGGCTACTGCTAACTACATGGTTAGCGTTTTTGCATCTATCATAGTTGAGTGCAAATTTATTGTCAGTTGGCTGGATGATGATGTTTTTTTGCCATGTAAAGCTAGCATGGTGTTTATCTGTCAGAGTTTGGAAATAAATTCAAACTGGAAAAAGTTCTCGTTCTACTGAGATATAAGATTTATCTCATTAAAAAGAAAATATCTACTAGATTAAGTAAGAAGGTCATAACAGTAAAATATGTTTTACTTAATATAATTTAGTTCACTTTATTCAAACTAGGTCGTTTGTCTAAACAGTCTGGGTCTTTTCGGGAGGCGTGAATGTATAGTCAAACTGAAGTCTGCTTACTAACCTCGTTTCGGTTTGGTTGTAGTGAGCTGTAGTGCAGGTCGAAAGCACATATGAACACCAAGAGGACCGGACAACGCTCCGAAAGCAGGACGTAAACTAAAGTGCAGAGCATTCTGGGTAAATACAGCCAAAACAAACATGTGAGTCTAGCGCTAGCTGGAGAGGTGACTCGTCGTCTTCTGCCAAAAACAAAAGGGAAATACTACAACCGCCAAAATCTGATATGTCATTTATGTTTACAGTTTGTTGAGAAGGAAGTTTATAGTCCTTTTCAGAGTTTTTGTTTGGGTTATCAGTGCAGCAGGCGAGGGGGTTAACAGGTTTCTCAATTAGTTTGGTTTGTTTGACAAAGTGTAATTTGAAAGCAAGCTGCACCTCCTGAAAATGTAACAAATGTTGCAATTTTTTCCCCCAACTGGAGTCTCCTGGACTAAAAGGTGTGAAGAAACATGTTGACAAGGAGAGTCAGAGAGAGCCCTTTATGACTTTTTGAGAAGTCGCAATCCGTAAAATTTCAGTTTTTGCTATGCTGGATGAAAGCAGCAGGTTTCCCTCAACAGTTCCCCATGTTTCTAAATTGTTTTTTTGTTTTGTCTTAAATATCATTCAAGGTGACATCAAAAATGTCTCAAAAAAAAAAAATCTTGACTTGCTGAAACATGCAGTTTCCCTGAGACCAGACTGGATGCTGCAACGAGGAAATCAGTGGAGCTGACTTTCTTGTTTTACCTGAATCTGGAATACAAACTAAATCTATATCAGTCGTATTTATTGTGTCAATTAAATATAGACTGCTGCAGGTTTCTTAGGAAAAGATTATTAAATGGAAAGAAAAACTCTTGGATTTGAGTTTAAACCCACCTGATGTTCCTGTTTTTTTGGGGGGGGGTTTTTCATGTGAGAAGCTGTGTCGTCCTATAGTGGATATGAAAACCTGTGAATGTGTCGCTGTGCCTCTAAAGCACAATAAATCACATCTCCCAGGATGCTGTGACCTGCTGACTGAAGGACAAACTTTTAGTGGTTTATAAAATCTGAGTCTGCTTATTGAATTCCTCTGAAGAGAGAACTCTCTGGACTCAAATCCCTGGAAAAACTTTGATTAAAGTTTCTTTTACAAAAAAAAGAGAGAAGCTCAGACAAAGATGACCTGGTGTTTGTATATTTTTATAAATAAACTAACTTTCTCTGCGATGGACTGGCGACCTGAGGAGGGTGTACGCCGCCTCTCGCCTGTTGACAGCTGGAGATAAGCACCAGCACTTCTCTCCTCCCCCGACCACAATGGGAAAGAGTGTAAAAAAAGAAAAAATGGATGGATGGATGGAAAATAACTTTCTGGTTTGAAGTGGAAGGGAAAGTTGGTGGAGGTTTACTAATGGATACAACCTAAGACTTTCTGGAATAATTTGTCCAAAAGTGTATCTATTGGTTTAAGTGCATGAAAAAATATAAAAAATTTTATTATTAGAAAAGCTATTTTTATTTTTGTTTCTTCTTCATATGCTTTTTTGTGGTTTGCACTTTAAAATATATTAATATACATATTGAGTGTTGTAATATACCAGAAGTAACTTCTGGAGGATTAAATTTTTTCCTTCCCATAACTAGACATTATAATGTCTATGAAAAGTATTCACCTCCTTTGATGTGTTTCCATTTGTATTACTTTACAAATCAGTCATGATTATACAAAATTTGACTTCAAAAAATTAAACAAAGAAAAAATTAAGTGTAACAACCAAAAAGCAAAAACTCCACCTCTGGCAAATTTAGAAAAAATCCACAGAAGTGGGCAGAGCCCAGATACACTGAGTGGTGTGACCAGGTGTGGGGATGAGAGGAAGGGGAAAGCGGGGCTGTGGTCAGGATGCTAAAAGAACTTTTACTATATTATAAACTTTAATTATTTAGTCACTTTCCTTTTTAGCACAAAAAAAAAAAAAAATTGTGAAAAATCTAGCAACTCTTATTTTCTGTGTTTTGGACACTATGATGGTGTCAACAACGTTATACCGAACCCATGGTGTCATGTACCACCGTGAGCAACTCCTGTTTCCTAAACCCTGCATAAAGTCTGACATAGGTGTCCATCCATGTATCGTTGTAACAAATGGGAGATTGAGCTGCCTATGTACCGTTCTACTGAAGGAGGCCAGCAGTGAGACAGTTTCAGGTAAAATATTGCGCAGTTCTGGTTTAAGGTTCAATGAAATGATTGAATATACTATTGGACATATTATCTATTGATATTGATCACGTCTATGGCAAAATTGTTGTTGAGGCCTAACAGAACCATAAAGATAGAACCCTAAATAACCTATGTAGACATAAAAAAAAGTTGATTTGTGAGTTTGTTTCACTGAGGTGTAAAGAGAAACTGATTTCTACAAAATAATGATTTCAACTTTGGGTGCACTGATTGGAGTTTTCTGGACAATTACCAGTATTTCAAAAGCCAATTTTGATTTTGGTCTATGCTGATTTTTTATTTTTTATTATTTTTTGTCTGAAAAGTCACTAAGTGGATTGTTTAATGCAAACGTGCAGACATGACCTGGTGAGCAGGTCTGTCAGTTGGCCCTCTTTCATGGCAGAGCAAAAGGGGACAGTGGCTGATTTTCATACCTTTGAGGAGGTAAATAAGATTAGATTGTGGCCACTACACCTCTGTTGAAGTATCTGCAAAGCATTTGTCGTGAATTTGTGTATTTATACTTCAAAAAGACAGAAGATGAAGAGATTGTAGGAACCTGGAGAAACTCCAGGAAGAATATCGATATAAATCGAGCTGCAGCAGTGTCAACGGTGCAGACGTAGGTTCTCGGTGTCTGCAGTCGGTTTTAATGAGCTTCAGTTAGCAGATGGTAGATGTGGGCACTGACCCAGGCAGCGAGCAGACTGCCGGGCGAGGTGGGCCTGCAGGGAAACCGTGCTGGCATCAGTCTCCATGCAAGTTTCTTCCCAACATCAGAATCTG
>CAEGAG010159347.1:0-49435 GCA_903067065.1 Brachyrhaphis terrabensis
TAGTAACACAGCACTAACAGGGCTGGTTAAAAAAAACATACCGACAAAAGAGACGTGGCAGTAACACAGCAGCAACATGGTAGCACAGCACTAACAGGGCTGGTTAAAAAAAAACATACCGGTAAAAGTCACTGAGAGCCGTCTTCATCTTCCTCCTGAGCAAGGAGACGTGTTACGTTACATTAAACTTGCGTCTTCCTCTACACATATATTCCACCTGTCTCACTCTTACCTTTTCTGCTCGAGCGCCCCTAGTGGCCGTTAGAAAAACTGCATAAATAAGCCGCATCTTTGTATAAGCCGCAGGGCTGAAAGCGTGAGACAAAAGTCGCGGCTTATAGTCCGGAAATTACAGTAGTTTTTTTTTTTTTCCAGCATCCAAACTAGAGTCTAGGTGCACTCCTATTCTGCAATTTGCAATATTTCCGGTTCTTCTTTGTTTTCAAGAGTCAGTTTTTCTTGGACGAGTCCCCAGAGATGTTTCCATAACGAGAAGAGATGAGGGGACCTCCATGTTCTTAATGACTGATGTATAGCCCTTCAAAACAATGCCACATTTACATGATGAACGAGTCAGGAGAAGTATCGAGCATGACATGCAAGGTCCCTCACTGCTAAAAGGCAATGAGAGCAACATTCATAATAACTTTGTTGACAGCTTTTATTTGCATCAAATGGTTCCTCCTTTTTCCTCTTCTTCATGTTGCTCAATGTGGCCATCAGAATAATGAGCTACAATGATGCCAGTCTATCTGGGTATCTGAACACAGAAATGTGTTTTCATGGATGAATTCATATGGGATGCTGGCATGTCAAAGGCATTGGAAAACGTGGTAGTGGTTGCTTAAAAAACATTTACTTATAGTAATTTTCTGACACAACCCCATTCACCTGAAAGTGCAATGTTAGACTACATATTTGAAATAACATTCATGTCCTTGTTTTGATGTGAAGCACTGAACCTGCACGCTTCCTGGCACTTATAAACAGCATGCGGTGTGTTATGTTTCCCCTCAGACCGTGGCTACTGTGACTGTGGGATGTGTGAGTGTGACGAAGGTTGGTTTGGAGAGGCTTGCCAGTTTCAGGAGGAGTGCAGCCTATCAAGCAAGAAGAGCAGAGAGCTGTGCAAAAATCAACAGGGGGTGGTCTGCTCCAACAGAGGTACTGCAACAATACATCAAAACACAGCATTTGAAAACAGCAAGGTTTAGAAAGCTGCAAATCTACTGCAAAGATCCTAAGTTAATCCTACTGCTTGACTGTTTTTTTTTTTTCACACTTTGTCATGCTACAACCAGAAACTTCAGTGTAAGGATTTGAGATTTTATGTAACAGACAAACTCAAAGTAGTGCATCATTAGTGAAACAAAAAGAAATTGATATGTTTTCCAAAACCTTTACAAAACAAAAGTAAAAATTGCAACATGCAATTTTTTGCCCTTTAGGTGAAGTCCAATGATGTTGAAAAGTGTTTTTCAAATAACATCTTCAAGACCAAGGAACCCACCAGGTCAAGGATACTCATGTGGAGATGTTATAAAGCAGGATTAGGTCCTAAAATAATATTCCAAGATTAGAACATCACAAGAGGTATTGTTTAATTCATGCTGTACCCCTAAACTGGCAACCCAGGAAAGGAGAATAATAATCTGTGAGGACAACTGGTTACTTTGAAGGAGCTTTTGAGTTCCACAGCTGAGATGGAAAAGAAAAACCACTGACAAGACAACTTTAGGAAATTCATTCATGAAAATGGCAAGGAGAAAGTTGTTTTTGAATAAAAAACGAGACAAAGTATTCTGGTCAGATGAGACCAGAACATTTTGGCCCAAATTCAGCATGTGCTTTCATGCAGAGAAATAAGAGTGAAGATGAGCAATACCTTTTAGCTTTTATGTTTCTCTGCTTTGGTCAAAAGTCTCCACAAATTTCAAGAAGATTGACCTTCTTCTTGGAAAAAAACAAAAAAATAACAACTACATAAAGATGCATTAACAGCTATCTTCCTTTGTTTTGAATGCATTGTGAAAACCTACAGCGCACCAAATACTCTCCACCTGCTACACTTGGTGCACACATGCGGGTTTTAGACCAAAAAAAAACCATTAATGAATTCCTGAATCACTACCTAGCATTCAAATTTAACTAAGCAGCTAATATAAAAATAAAAACTTTGAAAGACGTCTAAGAATGCTACTACGACAATCTAATATTTGAACCCCTAATATCTCGTCTATGTATAATTCGATCCCACTGTGTCTCGATGTTGCATGGATGATGTTAGGTCAACCATCGGTCAAGGCTATTTTTCAAAAAAGTACAGCCAGTTGCCCATCTGTGCTCACCCTCTCCACTCATCTCAAATGCTTTCAGCTAAATGAGGAATCAGCAAGTCTCAACTGTGTGCACATCCGTGTGGGACGTGTATAAGAGTGTGTGTGAAAGCATAGGATGTGGCCTATTGGAATATGTAGAAATGCTAATGTATTCACCGCATGTGTCTGTTTAGCCTTCTGCTTCTTCAACACCTAATCCAAAAAGCTCCAGCAAACATACAAAAAAAATAAAAATAATAAAAACACACCAGCACCTTTAGTTGTCAAACACCAGCTTAAACCTGTTGGCACTTGATGCAAAAATACTTCCCTCCAATGAACAGCTGTAAACCAGATTCTTTAATCTCCCGGTTCATTGCATCAAAATATTTTACTCACACTTTACCATTTAAATGCAAGTATACTGCAAAGTTTAACACAAACTCAGAGCCTTGGTGGTTGTGTGTAAGACTTAAATTTTTGTTTTCTTTTTTTTTACAGGGACCTGTCACTGTGGGAGCTGCGTGTGTGACCAAAATGATGACAAGGGCTTAGTGACGGGACGCTTCTGTGAATGTGATGACGGCGAATGTCTGGATGAAGACACGGGAGAGGTTTGTGGAGGTAGATTACACTCACAGTTGCTCAACTATAAGAGACACTGCTTTAAGAAACAAATGAGTTTTAATGACAGTTTTATGAAGATAAGACATCCAGAGATTGGCAGCACTCGTACTTTTATGACCTCTTTATCTGTTTTGTGCATTAAATTTGCAACTGAACGTCTGCTGAACTACTGGTGAAACGTACATATAGTTTTAAATATTTAAGTTAGGTTTTGCGCGTCTAGGATCAACATCTCAGATATGGAATCATAAAGGCATAGGCTCTGCATTTATCTACGTCTGCCCTTGGTCAAAGAGAAAGGACAAGAAAGATCATATGCAGTGCCTTGCATTTTGTTACATTTGAAATTATGACATGATAGGTTACCACAAATTAGCACGTAACCAAGCAATTGAATTTTTCAAATGGAAATCTCAATACTTGTGCCATTAACTTGCATTCTGCATCCCTCCAAATCTCCCAGTTCAATACTAAGCAAATTTCTTGGTTGAAACGTTACCAGCTTTACTGATCTTCCGACAGATTTTTGGCCATTTTTTCCCCTCTATACCTCTTTACATCATTGTGCTGGAGCGATATTTCCTTGTGTACAGATTATTTTCTGCAACACATACATGTAGGCCAAAAAGTTCAACTTTTGTTTCACCTGACTAGAGCACTTTTCCCAAATATTTGATGTGTCAAAAAGTTGAGTATGATGAATATTTGATGAGACTTTGTATGGCTCTCTTTCCATGAAGGCTTGCTAGATCTCACTCTTCCAGGCTAGATTTACACAAGTAATAGTTGTCCTGTCTATATATTGCTCTTTGGTGCACTGGATTTGCTTTCTGTTAATTTAGAAGGCAGTTGGTAGCATTGTATTTCATTCAGAGGCATCAGATTAAAGGCGTCAGAACACAAATGCATTTCAGATTTCTAAAATATTTTGAAAACTGAGAGTCTTTTTTATTCCCTTTCATATTAATGCACTACTTTGAGTGGTTTTCTTTCATAAAATCCTATTGAAATACACTGATGTACTGGATACCTGACGAAAAAGGAAAATGTTAAAGGAGAGGGACCTTTTTTCAACATACTGTACAATGCAGTTTGTATGCTACTTACTCATGTCCCGCCCTGCAGCAGCACATAAAATGTGTTGCATTACACTGCATAATCAACATTAGACATTAAGCGATGTTCAGCATCTGTTCAATGGAATCAGTCATGAGTAGAATCTCTTCAGTTTACTCATTTCTCGAGAAAGAAATGTTGCTTCTGATTTCATATTGTAAATCTTGTGGTGATATAAGAAATGCATTCTTTATCTTATCAAAAAAAAACATCTTTGCAATAGCATTACAAAGCCAGACATTATCCAACTGATAGATTTGAAACATATGCCACGGTCTTTGCAAATGATCTATGTTTATGTTTGACTAAATTCAGGTTGTGGCTGACAAATGTGCAAACGTAGAAATTACAAAATCAAGAGTGATATCAAATCTGATTTCTGCAAGAGTAAGATTGTTAAAATCTAGAAGTATGTCTATCAATCTCTTGCATGAGATCTTATGAGTTCTTCCATGTCCTTGCAGGCCATGGCCAGTGTTACTGTGGAAACTGTTACTGTGCTGCTGGTTGGCATGGAGACAAATGTGAGTTCCAGTGTGACATCAGCCCATGGGAAAGCAAGCGGAAATGCACATCTCCAGATGGCAAAATCTGCAGCAACAGAGGTTTGTTTGTCCTCTTTACTGTTAACACAAGACATTACAGAAACTCAAAAAATAGTATTATAAAGTATAAAGAAAATATAAAACTATTCCAGAAAACCATGACTGATCTAAATTAAATATCTGATTGTAAAGAATCACAACTTTATTTCATACAAATAAACTTGGAAATTTTCCACCTGGACAAATTTTCTTTCAAGTAACCGGAACATTAGCTTGTTAACAGTGGTTTGCAAAACCATAAAACTGCAGAATGGAGAGGGATGAATAATAGGCTTCAGACCTATTAACATAAACAGCGTCACCATAATGATTTCATTGCATTTGTGTTGCCTAGAAACAAGAAACAAGCTAAAGAGGCGCAGTTAAATTTCTGGCCTGTTTCGGTCATCAGAAGCATAAAATTCACCTCGAAAAATAAAACATATCCTTCTATTCGTGTTTCCTTCCAGATTTTACCTTTTATGAAATAACTCTAATTTGTGAATCATCATCATCATCATCATCATCAAAATGAGACTGTCTTCATTTCAGCCATTAAATGATAAATCATCAAGTTTATGACATTAATCAGTCTTCTCATGAAAAAAGCAGCTTCAAGAAAGAAATTGTTTAAAACAGCAGGACGTAGGACTTGTGCAAAATGTTGCTTTTGCTTAACATGCCTGATGGGTAACATGGAAACACCGGGTCAGTGCTCTTCATCCTGTTTGAATAACCCAAATTATAAAACAGTCAGGAAAAACACAGAACTAAATACAAGCCAGACTCTAGACTGCCTTAGAAAGAATCATGTTCTGTGACTCATCAGAGCATGGCGAGCAAGCAATCAGTGGAATATCTCATTTAAGTTAACTGAAGTGCTCCTCCAGGATTTCAGGGAATTTCTCGAAAATTAAATACAGCGGTCTGGCTGTAGGCTTGGTAACTGGTTGGATGAAATAAGGCTGCATGGGAGTCCCATCACAGAGCCGCAAGATCTGGTCAAGAGCACAACTGTCAAAAAAAAAAAAAAAAAAGAAGAAGAAAGTATCCCAGGGTGGCCAGTTATGTGTTGCAGATAAAGATTTTCCCAGTGAGAAAACCTTGAGAGGTTCAGCTTCTGTAATCACTGGTAATTATTTAGGGAAAAAGTTTTTATGCAAATGAGGAAAAACTACTCTATAATAAATTAGATTTATTTTTCGTTGGACCTTGGTCCATGTTTTATGTTTTTTTTTTGTCTTTTATGTGCTGCATCTGACTATGATAAACAAGGCAATTAATATAAATAACATGCTGGTGCAAAAGGCATTGAGAGGAGCAATTTGCACATTTATTTGCTTCAGGTCTTTGTTCCAGAGTCAAAGGTTGAAATTAGAAGTTAGCCTTAACGGAGGTTCTTAAAGAAACTTTTTAAAACTAAAATAACAACCTCACTGTGTAAGAGAAGAAGCAGTTCAACATTTAGTTTCTGAATCTTTCAAAAATTTACTAATTTGTGCGATACTGTGAGAATTAGATAGCATGTTCCTCTTTGAGAATCACTGCACTATTTTTGTTCCATAGATGAAGAAGCAAAAGGTCCCTGCTATGCTCAAACTGCAGTGAAGACACATTTTATTTGCTTTGCACATAACTCTGAACTGAACTGCCTCTTTGCTATGTCAAAGTCTGGTTTGTTCTTTCTTTGTGTGCGCAAAACAAATGCAGTCGTTTGGTGGGTCAGGGCCTTTATTTTATGTCTTATGGGGCGAAGTGATAGAATAGTGAAGAGATGAAGCAACAAAAAGAAATGACAATACCAAAACAGATAGGAAGAACATTTTGATCAACAACAGGGTATGCGACATTGAAGTAAGTCAGACTCTGTTAAACAAAGTTAAAGAAAATACATGAAAATGGAATGCATGGAACAACACCAAGCAAATATATCTGAGTAATGATATTAATAATAATGCATATTTTTGTAAAAAAAAAAAAAAAAAAAAGAATAACTTTAGCAATAAGAGACCAGAAAGAATAAAATCAACAAAAAACCTTCCTCACTATAAAAAAACTGAATATTGTTAATCTAGAACCCCTTAAAAACATGTTTTTTCAATAGCAGTTACCACAAATATTAATCTGTATTATTCTTCACTTAAAAGGTTTTGAAACCATTCCTACTGATCATAGACAATGGATGGAAGGAGGAGGGGGGGCACATAATTAAGAAATGAGTTGATTTCATTATTGTGCACAGATCAGAAGATGTGAAGTTTATTGTTGGATATGAGATGGTAAAAGTCTTCCTTCCATCCTATTTTCTTCTGACACTGTGGGATAAATAGCTTAATGATCTGACCTGCAGATAATTCTCTTTTAACTCACCAAAGTATCAATCCTCCTGCTTGGCTCACCTAGCCTTCCCACTAGACAGGATAAAATATAAGAGAAGCAAACTGCCAAAGGCTGCTACTAACATGACTCATTTTAATCAGAACTATTTAATACCGACTGCTGCAATATATTTATGGAGAGAGACAGAGAGAGAGAGAGAGTCAGAGAGAAAGAGGAGACAGAGAAGAGCCAGAGTGTTGGTTTATGCTTGGATTAAACATATAGCATAAGTGCAACATTTAGAAAATAATAAAGGTGTTTCTATTACCTCTCTTCAGTTCATCCATGATATTTGTGACAGACAGATAATTCATAGATCTATTAATCCAGGACCGCAGGGTTATGAGGGGGTGAGGAAGACTGAACGCTCAGCCATAGGGCAGACATGCGGCAGCCTCAGCCCCTCCGGCCTGCCAGCTGGCCTTCTCCCCTGGGGCTCCCGGTGCTCTGTCTCCACCGATAAGAGGAAATGGGTTTCCACTGCTGCTGCTTTGCTAATGCCTGGGCTAAGATGCTAAACAAATGAAAAGAAAAGAGGGAAAAGATAAATGAAGGAATAAAGATTTAAAAAGCTGAAGGAAAAGGAAATTCATTTTGGAGGCAGTTTTTTTTTTTGCCCCCCAAGATAAAAAAAAATAAAAAATTACAGATCTTTGGAGAAGGCGGAAGGCAATTTGTGGAATAAATTTAGTCATGAATATTTAATTTTCTGGTATGCTGGAATGATTTTGGAAAAAAAAAACAAAAAAACTGACGAAAGTCATTGAAAAGAACACCCATCAAATAACCTTAACACCTATGCAATCTGCTGGCTTCCTTTGAAAGGCAACATTTTATTCCTGGGCAATTTATTCAGTCTGACTGCACTCAATTGGATTATGAGCTAAATTTAATTGGTCTGTACTGGAATGCATGTAATTACATTTGAATTCAACCTGCTTACATTCACAGGATGTGCTGCCCTCGGCATATGTGCTCTACGTGGCTTGAAAATCAGTAAAATGCCTCCTTAACGTCAAGATGCTGAAGAGAGATGATTCCTTGTCAACAGGTTTATTAATGTTTCAAAGAAGTCAAAACTAAAATGCATAGAAAAATAGTTAAACATTAATTAGAAATGAAATGAATCACTTTGTTTTAACATTGACAGCAGCGGCATTTCTTAACTTGCACTTTTTACGTCTGTTTTACATCAATAAATCATTTATTTCTCTGTTCACTTATTTATGAGAACTAGTTTAACACTAGTTCTATTTCACATCTAATGAAATAATTAGGAGTGCTAACTCAACAAGACTAAATATATTGCCACAAAATAACATTTTCATAAAGAAAATTATCTACAATTATAAATAACATCAGAAGTAAACCAGTTAATGTGATTTTACCAAAATACATAGTATTTAAGATGTGTTTGGGTAGCTGGATTTATTTGAATTACAAGTAAATGTACCATGCTCATTTGCTCCTATTTACCTAATTCTCTTCTGAGTTTAAGTGTTTCTTAAAATGGAACAATACTTTCCCTTCTTGGTTTTATTACACATCACTAAATAACTTCTGACAACTTGTCTAAATAATCTTCACTTGACAAGAGGACTACTATTTGTGTAACCCCCCGGATTTACACTGCATGTGTCTCTGCTCCGCTCTGCTGCACATTTGGACTGGCGATGTTCCCGGCCACCCTGATTTGCTCTGCTGTGAACCACAGAGATGCTCCAAGAAGCATACATGGGAAATGAAAGATTATGCAATAAATCTAGTCATAAAACAGATAAGAGATATCATATAAAGTACTATAGTTCTCAACTTCTAAAATTATTTTTCCATCGATTTCTCTCCCACTTCATCCGCCCTGACAGAAACTCCAACTCCAACTCGAGCAACAGAACTTGGCGTAGTAAGTTTCAGAGTAAAATCCATATATTTTATTTTATGCATAGTCAAAAACGATACTTGCTGACAACATATATGCATACATGCATACATTAATATAGTTCATTTTTCCACTGAATGTTGCCTGTCTCTGTGAATTATTTTCACATTTTGGGCCTTTGAAGTTCGACTCTGCACTTGCTCTGGCGTCTGGCAAAAATAGGATTGGTTCTAACTACACACGGCACCGCCTTTCGCCACTGTGCGGAGGTGGTGTATACGCTGCCATTGACCGTAGCGGGTGCATGTGTACCGCAGAGTCGATTCCATGGCACAGCAGAGCAGAGATACCCATTGGGTCTAAGATGAAATCCGGTCCCTCACAGTTACATAGGCTTCACTTCAATCTGCTGCACTCCTCCATCTTCACCAGGAAAAGTTTCTCCATTCATTTCTTGCCGCTTCATTGCGCTTCAAAAGAGCACCACTCCTTTGTTTGATGTTGGGTTGCACAAACTGTAATATCTTTCATGGCAGTAGTGTTGATATAGTTTTTTTCTCTATCTGTGCCAGACAGTATTGAACAGGTGCTGCACTTGTTGCAGAGCCTTGTATAGATCAGAAACTTGCTGACAGGAGCTGGAATGACATTCCTCTTTTGAGTGAGAAGAGCAGCTGGTGTAAATGAGTACAGGAAAAGAGAGGTGCCAAGGTGCGGATACAAATAACACTCTTTTTTTTACATTTATTTCTGTAAGTAAACTTGAAAACCACATTTTATTTTTCACTGACTTATTAATGAAGCATGCTGGTTTATCTAAAAAAAAAAAGAAAAGAAATTCAAATAAATTACAATGAAGTTTTATATTTGTACCTGGACAAAATGTAGAAAAATTCTAGGGGTGTGTATACGATAGATCTATCAAAGAATGCAAATTAAGTATAAAAATACATAATGTTTGTTTTTGAGGCCTTATTTCACAAAATGAACTCATTGGGTCCAATTTGTGAATCATAACATTATCTCATTGTAAGCTATTATCAATAACTTGTATACTTCCGATGGATAACGCAGGTACTTCTAAATAACTGTAAAGACCCCTCATTCCATTGATGTGCTGTAGAGCACCACGTCATTGATATCATGTCTTTTTTGTCTTTTACATTAGGTACCTGTGTGTGTGGGGAATGTACCTGCCATGATGTAGATCCCTCTGGAGACTGGGGGGACATTCATGGAGACACCTGTGAGTGCGATGAGAGGAACTGTCACGCGACGTACGACCGATACACTGATGACTTCTGCTCAGGTCAGAATATTACTTGAAAAGGGGCAATGAAAAGGTTTCAGTAAACCACTTATTTGTGGAATGTTTTCTTATGAGGCTAAATACATACTTGCAAAGACAGTTTAGCATACCTTTAGCTTATAACTGATAATACTTCAGTGTAACATAACAGCCATTTAGGTAAATCTTCTATATGATTTAAAAATGTTAGGTGGAATGATTTCTGTTTCTTTTTCTCTCTAAGTTAGATCTATTTTCCTCTTGGTTTCTTTTAGCTGATCCCCTTTTCTCTGGGCAGGTCATGGTCAGTGTAACTGTGGCAGGTGTGACTGCAGGGATGGATGGACAGGGAAGAAGTGTGAGCACCCTTTAAGTTGCTCACTGTCGTTGGACAGCAGCCTGAAGAAATGTAGAGGAACTTCAAAATTACCCTGCAATGGACGAGGTATCCCTTGTTTGCCAAGGTCTCTGGTGCAAGCTTTTATTGTGCTTATGTTTGTCACACAAGCAATTTCCAGTGTCTCACATCATATGTATCCTATTTATTGCAGTCACATTATGAATTTTTCTTAGAGGATAACATGAGTGGATAATAGAAAATGACTTTCACCACAAGTTGTCCAAATAGTTGCAATACCTTTATTGGTGCATAGACTTCAGTGTTTTTTGCTTTGTTTTGTTCTGTTTGGTTGTTTTTTTTCATATATAAAATAATCGCAAAATCTAATAAATACATTCAGGTTTATGATACCATGTATCAAATGTAGCCAACTTTTTGCAGGCAAAGATTTCAGTTAAAAGACTTTTTTGAAAAGTCTTGGTGCCTTGAGTTGTGGAATTCTATTTAATACATATTTGGTATTAAATCCTCTCCCATGTCCCTGTAGTCACTCCACCCAAATGTCCCATTTGAAATCCTCTTTAAACTGTTTTGGTTTTTGAAAATGTCCACAAAAAAAAATAAAAATAAAATAGAATCACTCAAAAGTTTTCAGCTTTTCTCTGTATTTTTGTTCTGCTCATGTTGTTTGTGAACCTCTTGGTAGTTTTCTCCAGAACACCTGACATATTCAGCAGTTGCAAAGAGAACTTGGTGAAAGCTGCTGAATTACCGATTCAACGTAATAATTTTGATGGAGGTGGGCGACACCACAAAGACTTAACCCGCTTGGTCTCGCCGCTTCTGGAGTTATCCAGGGGTTAACGCAAAGCATTGATTTCATCTTTCATTTGACTGCGGGGGAGGTCAGCAGGGACTCTCTAGCTTTTCAGCGGCTGCTTTGTTCCAAATCAAAAGGGATGACATGTGCACTTTTGTGTGTTGTGTGTTATTATAGCAGGCATAGATATCCCTCACACTCATAGCTGCTGATTAAATCAGGAACCTGAAACCACGCAGGGCCCCGGCTGCTACCATGGCGATAACTCCATTACAAAGTAAACACCACCGTGGGACAACATCAGATCTGCGGCAATAAGTGCAGGCTTAAAATAGGACCAATTTAGTGTTATGTTCATATATGAACTACTTAGTTCGTATATTTTGTGTAAAATAAAGTGATTGTGACGGCTTTAAATTAATACCACAACAAGGCTGAAGACTCGTGGTGCCTGCATTCACAGGAGGAAGCAGAAAAAAAAAAGATTAACTTTTTCTGGGAGAGTTAATTAACTTTAATTCCTCCAGTGGTACCTCTAGATTATCTCCAAATGCTGCAACTGAGTGAAACTTCAAATTACTGTGTGCACAAGTAAAATTAATGCGATTCACAATGCTTCCTTCTCTGTCCATTTACTTGGTAGTGAGCATTCCCTCCACTAAGCACATTCTTGCTTTTTGTTATGCATTTATGATCAAGAAAAAACAATAAATTCTGTAAATGCATCGTCAAAACTCAAACTCCCCTCGCATTGATACAAAATGCGACCTATTGTCTCTATTCCTGTTAGTTAAAAATGTCTAAATATGACACACTGGAGAGAACCTGTTAGGGTAGCAATTATTATTTTGTTTGCCTGATTAGGTCACTGTTGTAGAAGCGTTGGTATAGCTGTTTTGCCCCTGGATTATTGTTTAAATAATTCAAATATCATATGACAAATTAGAGTACTTCAGTAATAGTATGGAAGGGTGTGAAAACTCAGAAAACGCACACACACAGAGGCAGGAATCACTTTAGGAGAGTCAGAAAGTGAAAAAGAGGGAAAGCGAAGGGGACAGACGTTGAAAATCATTTAGGCATGGATGAATGCGGCTGGTACAGATGGCAGCTTGAGCGGAAAAGCCTTGAAATCTGAAGCAGCAGCTTCAGAGCCTTTCTTCCTGAGTGGTGGAGACAAGATGCTTGTGGATAGCACATTCTTTATACTGTGGTATTTCCTCAAGGAAGCACCTGCTTGCAACATTTTTTTTTTCTCTCTCTGATTCTCGGGATTCCTCCCTCTGGTGTGCATGAAGTTGTCTGTGTTAGACAATAACAGAGTAACCCCAATATTGTGGGATTTTGTTTCAACGACTTATACCAGATACACATCATCTGCTATATTTTAATCCTGTACATTTGAAATTTGAGTATTGCCATATTGATTAGCTAGCTCTAAATCATACAATAGGTGGTTCTCTTTGGATGTTATGGTTTCTTAAATATTTATGCAAACAAATATAAATGGAAAGTCACTTGGCTAGCCTTATAACAGCTAATATAAAACTTGAGCCAAATAAATGAAAAGCCAGTTACTGGAATCTATAAAATCAAGGGTTAAGCATTTTGGTGTATATGATGCTTGGAAGATCCTGATCCAGAATCAGGATCAGGTGCAGTTGCTGAATGTTAGTCAGCTGTACATCAATGATACAAATCCTTTGTTTCATCCTAACTTCCATCTTAACTTTTTCCTAAACTTGTTCTACTGGATTGAGATATGGTGACTGTGGAAGCAACTGGAGTATAGAGCATGACATAAGAAATCAGACTCAAAATCTTGGGACTACAGACTGAAAGGCCCGGTTAACCTACTGGAGTGGCTATGAGAACAGGAGTTTGCTGTGGTCTCAAACAGAAAGCAACTAAATTTATCTCTTGTTTCTTGAAGATGTTTCACCTGTCTTCTAGACACGACAAAAAAATATATAAGATCATTATTGTTTTAGCAGGTGCTTGATGGCATCCTCAAATCTGACTCCACGTTTCAGGGTTTACAGTTCTACTAGTTAATAACTGTCTTGGACAACTAGGTAGGCTTCCTCTCTAACTTGAGTTACCATTTTGAACAATCATTAACGTTCCAGAGATTAGCTTTCAACACTACGTTTTTGTAATATAGATATATATATATATTTTTTTTTCAGCCCAGTGTTACACAAACTGTCTTAAATCTAAGTCCGCCGATGTGGCAGTCTTTGAAGTCAGCATGACTAAGTAAACAAACACAAGCACACGTACTGATGTTAGTGGTTTGGTGACTGCTGAGATAATTGATAAGATGAGGGTGCTATGACATCAATGGTTACTAGGGTAACTGAGTCCTCAGAGCAGATGGCAGCATGTGGTATTTGTAGCAGGAAGAGGGACCGCCATAAGCATAATGTGTGCGTGTGTTTGTGTGTGTGTTGCAGGTTTAAAAATGCATGGTCATAAAAAGCGGCAGTAATGTGACAGGGGCAACACATTAGAGGCTGTTGTCAGTCAAGTAGACATCTTTTAAATTTCTCTCCTGCACTATTTATTAGTGCAGGAGAGACTCACTAATTTAACTAGACTCACTAATTTAACTCAGTGAGTCATCAGAAGACAAACCCGGGCAAATACACATCCTGGGTGTGTTTCTGTTCTTTAGAGCCAAGAAAGTACCCTACAAGCAACAAACAGAAAAAAGTTTGTACACCTCAAAAAATCCTTGTGCGATCTTAACATTCTGTTTACTCCCCTTGTCCTGCGGGCCAAAAATGACCCATCCTACCAAAACCCTAAAATAAAGCAAATTAATTTAATTTTAAATCCAAAATCTATTTTACATGATGAAAGGATCTGTTATCAATTCAACTCAATTTAATTCATGTATGTTTTGTTAGACCATACATAAGACGATCAACAGTATTACACTCAGGTGTTTAAATGGTTTTGAATTCAAAGAATGACCCATAAGACAATCCTTGTACGCTGGTGGTGTACAGTCCACAAGGAAATATAAACAAGAACAAAGTACCACTTTTTCTAATGATGGCGTCCATTTAGGAAAAGTCATAAAAAGATCATTTACGGTATTTTTCCTACAGCTAAACATGCTAGAGGGTCACTTTTGACCCGCAAGACAACACAAGGGTTAAATGAAGACAAATGACAGTCTCTTGAATGACCTTTGTGAACTGGAAGGTCTAGAAGGTGTTGTTATTTTTCCTGGTGTGTTGGCAGATGGACAGGTCCCATTGTAGATTGGTGCAATTGTTTTTCACCAGTTATTACTGTTATTAAGAGGAGATTCAGATCATATGCAATTGGAAATTTCTCAAACTTTTTTCTTTTAACTCTTCTGACACCATCTGTACCGTACCATTCAAGTTTTTGATATCAGTTTGACATTCCTGTTGATATACATTGCACAGAACTCCAATGGTAGTTCAGAAGAGACTATGCTTTTCAGACAATCGTCATCATTAGGCAGCAGCAAGTTCAATCAGTAACCTTCCCAGTGGCCTTCTTCACTGACAGCCCACTGATTGAAGTGGCGTAACAACTTCTTGAGAACCGGTTATGAGTAGGCATGTAGCCCTTAAATGTCTTTATTAATGTGGCATTTCCATAAAAGGTTTTGTAGCTTTTGACAGCCTCATTTAAAATCAATGGTTGGCTCCATTTACTCTATGTAAATTCAGCTGCCAATCCCCAGGTTAATTTTAACATTTGGAAGACATAAATTGCATAAGATAAAAAGGGGGAAGAGGATAACCGGTATACAAATGATAATAAATAAAACTGATACACAGAAAAATCAGCATGGTAGATGAACACTGTCAATTTGGTTTTAACACTATGAATATATCTGCATGGATACAGACTCTATTTGGAGTTAATCCACTTTAAAATGTACTAACAACTTCGAGTGTTAGTATTTAGATAGTAACTCTTCTATAAGATTATTTGCCAATTATGAGTTCATTACTAACACTGTTGAAAGTGAATTTTTATTCCTATTTTCAAAACGTCAAGCACTGCTGTCCCAATGTTTTCAGTGTGTTTATTTTGCTAATGTGTGCTGTGCTTAAATAATAAAGGTGAGATTAACAAGAAAATGGGAAAAACTTTATTACTGAATGGACTTCAAGACTGCCTTTCATATTCCCAAGCTCCATGATGACAGACAAAAGTACACGTGACACGAACACAGAAGAATGACAGGCTGCATGAGTATCTGTCTGCATATTAACTTTTTTTTGGAATAATTGAGCTTTTACAAGATCTGCTTCTCATCCTGGCCACTTCACACTTGCCTGTGTACCACTCTGTTCCCCACTGGAGTTCATTTCCTGAAGACGTTAATAGAACCACGTCATCTGCAAAACACAAAGATGAGACTCTGAGGTTCCAAAACCATGAACTTTCTCCTCTGCATCTGCTCATTCCAATTGTGTCTCCTTTTTGGGCCACAAACAGGATTAGGAAATAGGGTGGATCCTAATGTGCACTTGAAACAATCTGAACGTGGTGCCAAGAATGTGGGCACAATTCTTGCTTTGCTCATACAAGGGAAAGAATAGCCCTGAAAAGCATCCCCAGCATCTTGTACTCACACAACAAACCCCAACAATAGTTCCTCCGGAAAAACAATCATTAACTTTCCATAGATCCACAAAACTCAGGCAGGGTGGACAACCAAACTCGCATAACCCACTCAGCATTCATGAGAGGGTAGAAATCTAGTCCTTTGCTTCACAGTCAGGAAGAAAATCACACTGAATCCACCTTAATCACTGATTCAATAATTTGTCTTTGCCTCCCTTCTAACAAACTGGAGTAAACTTCCCCGGGGAGGCTGAGAAGTGGAATTCCTCAATAGCCAGAATAAACCCTCTGGTATCCCTACTTCAAAATTAAGATCGTCGCTCAAGTCTGTCACTCTACTAATGTTGTCCCGGTTCTCCATGTGACACTGAGAAGGTGTGCTAACCAGGAAAGCCCCACAATGTCCAGAGCTTTCAACATATCTGGGCACATCTCTGTCACCTCTCTATGACATATCAAGCAATTTAACAGACTTCCTTGAGGTCAACAAAAACTCCTTCTCCAAAATCTTGGATTTCTTCTCACAGCTTGGTTTTTGCCTCTGCCACAGAAGCTACACCCCTTCTGGCCATCCGGTGTGCTGCTTCAAAATCCACCTGTTAACCAGAATCTTTTATGTTAAAACCCTACAATAGATAAAGACAATATTCTTCTCTTTTTTTTTTTTTTTAACAGTACTGTAACCTTTGAGTCCAGGCTTTGTCTTGTTACTCACAGTTAGTAAAACAGAAGCTGAGGCCAGGGAAAGCAAAAGTATGTTTCAAACTGCACCATAGGTTTCGTAGTTTTGATTCCAACAGTCAATGTTTCCACTGTGAAACGGATTTGAATGAAGAGTGCTGTTTGTTAAGTCTTGGCTTTAATCCTCACTAGTCAAAAGTTCAGAGTTATTAATCCCCCATGTACTGTAACTCTACCAAAAGCAAATTTAAAACCACATTTCCTCACATTTGTCCAGCACCAATAAAATGAAACCAATGACTTTGTTGTATGTGAACAACAACAAAAAAAAATTGTTCAGATCTATTACAAACAAACGTTTGTTTTTCTAGGGCAGTGTGTTTGTGGACAGTGTGTTTGCCATCCACCTGAGGAGAGTCGCATTCATGGGAAAAACTGCGAGTGTGATGACCGTCAGTGTGAGGACATGGAGGGAGAGGTCTGTGGAGGTGAGAGCACAAACACAAACGCACACACTCAACTCTGTGACTTGATTTTATACAGGAAATGGACCAAACATTGCATTATGCAGGATACAAGATTATGTTTCAGCTCAGAATTGTTTGTCAGTGAGAGTAAAGATCCCAGTAAAAAAAATTAAAACAATGTTAACGTTCTATGTGTCTCATTCAAGTACTACTTGTGTCATCAAATTCAGTCTGAAGTGGCAAAAGTGACTAATGTGACATTTATGAATAGTCTCTTGCTTACAGTGGAACTATAATTTAATTATCAGTGGCCCAAGCCTGCAACAATAAAAGGCCTGTTCACTGAGCTGAAGAACACTGATTTCAAATTCAAATTAAAAAACCAAATTGATGTCGCTCAATTACGTGACAGAAATCAGCACATCGTTTTCAGTTACAAACACAAAAACAAAACAAAATTCTCAGTAAAAACAGAATATAAAATGTATTTCGTACGAGATTTAAAATTCAGTTAGGCCAATGAAAACAAACGTCTGTCCATATGCATCAATGTAGTGTGTTGTAAAAATATTCAAACCTATTAAACTTTTTGACATTTTGTTTTCTTATATAAAAGCCCATTTTACAGCAGTGGTTCACCGTTCAACAAGACAACAAACCTAAACATACAGCAGAAGGAACAGAGGAATAGTTTAGATCAAAGAAAATTCATTTGTTGGAATGGCCCAGTTATTGTCCAGACTTAAATCCAACTGAGAATTTGTGGGAAGACTTGAAATATGATTCTCTCCTGTGCTCTTTATCTAATTGGAATGAGGCTGAGCTATTTTGCAAGGATAAATGGGCAAAGATTTCTGTCTAAATGTGCAAAGATTTTAGAGACATTACTCCCAAAAACTGTCTGCAAATGCAGGTAAAAGGTGGTTGGACAAAGTATTGACTCAATGACTCCTCTTCTGATTCATATTTGTGAAAAGTTTTAAAAACCATGGCAAAAATGTATCCTTTTTCTGCCATGAAAAACGATGCTCCATTTTGTGTTGATCACATATAATTCCTTTAAAATACATTGAAGTTTGTTATTGGAATGTTAGAAGAGTATCAACCTTTTGCACAGGGTTTCTTCATCTGTAGGAGGAGCACATTCCTGCAAACCACAGCGGCTCAGCTGCACTGAGCAGCAGTTCAACTCAGACATGACACTCACATGAGAATTTTTTGCAATTGATTTAGTTAAAGGTAATGCAGAGGGGTTTTGTTTTTCCCCTCAGCTTCCTCGCTAACAAGTGGGCACAGAAGGAGATGTATGGGACAATGAGGAATGAAAAAGTGCAACCCCCTTGTCTCCGAGGAGATTGCCTCAGCAGCTTCAGCAGGAATTTGTTTTTAATGAGACGATCTCTGCACACTTTTGAAGCTGCACTCTGCTCAATGCAAACACAACCAGCGCCGGAGTGTAATAAGGCTGGGCCAACAGTGAGCAGACCGGCCCAGGCTGGGCCTTTGCATTGCACAGAGGCCGAAATTATATGCACCTTACATTCAGAGCTATTGAACTTGCTTTTTAACTTTTAAACATACAAACTTATTCTTGCAAATAGCTCAAATCTCTCTCTTTTTTTATGCTGAAAGAAAATAAGCTTCTATAGAACAATACCACAATGTTGAAATGTTGCAGTATTATTTACAAAGAAAGAAACCTTGGCTTTCCCCCTTGCTTTTACTCTTCGTCTACCGGTCATACCTTTGCTGCACCAATTTCACATTTACCTCCACTTTCACTGTCTGTCCGTAAGTGCCAGAGCACTCATTCTGAGAAAGACAGGTGCACGCTAATTGAACGGAGCTTGCTTGTCGAACCTTCAAAGCAATTACCTGCCGTCCCAAACTGACTGATTGAGGCGGTCATGCATGGTCTGCCTCGGCTGACACCCCACTTCGTCTAAGGTGGAGGCTTAGTTTCATTTATAACCACGCACTTTTACGCACAGTTACAATTCACAGAGATTCACAGTCACCTTATTAACTTGTTTTGGGTTCTGCTTGTTCACAAACCTTGTAAAAATGATTGAAAATAAATTAAAGTCTTATTAAGACCTAACCAACCTTCTTCTAAGTTAAACACAGAATCAGCCACGAAAAGCTTCTACCCAGTAATGGCAAGGAATACTGTCTGAAAATCTATGTGACGTATTTCGTTCCAATAACACAAGCAGAGATTATTAGGAATATTTTCAAGTATTTGGTTTCAGAGTCTGTAATGTTTGTACACACCAGTTAAAACTGTGTACTGGTTAGTACATCTAAACATGTGTTTTAATGTATTTTCTACTACAAAAAATACTTCCAGAAGTTCCCAAAAGATCAGCGTCAATGCATTGCAAAAATACTTGTTTGGTAATTTAACAAGTGTTTTGTAATACAACGTTATTGTTTTGTTTAGTTTTTTCTATTGAATGACAATAGAAAGGATCTTATGACGAAAGAGAAAAAAAAATCTCATAACATTTCAGATCATTTGCAAGACCAAAACTCAAAAGGCAAGTATAGTAGAAAATAGAGCATAATTTGATACAGCGAGAGTTTCCATTCCGTTTCCATTCAGAGAAACTCTTGAGTTTCTGAGAAAACTGAGTTTTCAGACTGATTCAGTCATTCTTATCACCATCATCACTCTTTCACTTGGTAACAATCTGATGTATTAAGTTATTAAGTTCTACAAAACATTTGCATTTAGGGCACCCAAATGGCTAGCAATGTCCCTGGATATATTGTTACATTTTTTTTTTCTTTTTTTCATGTAAACACTCTTAAGACAACTTATTGACAGAAAAGTACGCCTATAACTGAGTGAATGCAGCTGGCACACAGAGGAAAACACTATAATTTTGCTTGACTCACTTATAATTAGTAATCACATTATTGCTGCGTTTAAAATATTTATTTGTTTTCCAACTGTGTTGTGTTCACAGTGTAGAAGAGTAAGTAGAGGGAAGCTGTAAACAGGTGTTTCTTTTGCATTTCGAACTCCATCCGAGCGCTGCGGTACTTCATAATCATGCACTGAGTGTTCCCAGTTATGTGTTGCATAAACAAACATCGCCAGCCTAAATCTGAGGTGATGAGTGGCATTATTTGTCTGTTTTTGACTGACAACACATCATAAGTCTTCATTACACTTCTGTTATATTTCATGACACAAATCTGTTTATTTGTTGATTTTTTTCCCCAATAATATTATAATTTGCAGCACACAAAAATGATTATCCATGCACAACGGTGCTTGGGAAACAGCACACTGGTACCAGGTGGAGAGATAACTGCGTTTTTTTTTATTCGTTGTAGCAGCCCAGGTTTGGGAGAAATAAGGAGAAGCAATGGAGAAGGACTTTCTGTTATCCTTCTGGAACATCTGGCAAACTTTTTTGATGACTCAGAAAGTGAACAGAGTCAAGTGAAGTTTATTCGTATTGCAAAATTCAGAAACAAGGTGAAGCGCTTGACATGATAAAAGCACAAAACAAGCAGCACAATTTAGTCAGATGCCATCATCGAGAATAGTCATCTTCAATTATTCATCAAGCATATTGATCAATGTTCCAGTTATTAATCAAGGCAACTCTAAACAGGTGAGTTGTTGGCATTGATTTAAAGGTACTGCCCGCTCCGATCAGAAGTTACCTATTGACACAAAGAAGTTCCTGTTGTTCCTGTCAAATTCTGCGCTGAGATCCAACACTACCAACATTGTGGTTCTTCCGCAGTCTGTATTTATGTGGATGTCACCGGACATTTTGACGAGGGCATCACCGGTTTCTGTGGTGACAGAAATCGGAATGAAACATGTCAAAGTGGTTGGCTGTCGTTAAGAAGCTATTTTCCTGGTGAAGCACACCTTTTTTGATAATTTTGCTTTGGAAAGTTAGCTATTGAATTGTAATTCTTCCATAGAGACATGTCCAGATTGTCCTTTTTTATCAGTGGTTTGATTGCTGTTTATTAAGTGCGGGGAGAAAACACCCAGTGAGAGCAATGAGTTTATTTTTTGAATCAGATTAGACGGAACAACAGGCATAACTTTCTTAGGGAAAGTTGTGGGTAGGGTAAGAAGACAGCAGGAGAAGGAGCGTGTAGTGGACAGGCACTCGCATTGTGTTGTTAACTTTGCAGCAGTCTCTCATGCTGAGTATGCATGTTGAGACAGTGGGAAAAAAACCCCTGACCTTTAGCAGGATGAAAGCTCCAGCAGAACCTGGCTCAGTGAGAGTCCCATCTCCCAAGGCTGACTGTGGGTTTGAGAAGGCACCGTGTACAGAGTATTCAAAAATACTCATAAAATATTCATCTTGGTCAGGTGTTTAGGTATGAAGGAGCAATTTTTTCAGCAGTTTTATAAAGCTCTAACACCAGTTTTCTGATTTCTCATGTGGATAATAAAATGGATTTTTTCCCTTGCAGGTAAATATGACGATTAATACAATATGTATAGCAAGATGAAACAATGACCTTATAAATTACAAATCCACAAAAGACAAAGAACTGCAAAGGTACATTGTTAAGTGATTTATGCATGTTTTGTAATAATAGGCTATGAAACAGGCTGTCTGTTATGACCTGCTATGAATTATTTTTGTTATGCCAGATAAGACATCACGTCACTTTGTGAGAAAGAGCCGTCAGTGTCACACAGCTCCACAGAAAAGAAATTATAATCCCACCCATTTTACATTTGAGTAAAATTATGCCACATAATAAACATTTACCTTAACTGGGAGTTTTCTAAAATGTCCATGTCTACGATGAGTCAACTTGAACTTTTCAAGAGGATAAAAGGGATAAACTTCACTGTAAAACATTAAACTCCCTGCTATTTGCTGAAGACTCAGTCCCCTTTTAAAAGTAGCCGCCTGGAGGGACAGCCAGCATGCCTCGGATGGAGATAGAATTTAATTTCTAAAAGCTCCTAACACCTTTTGTGCTTCCCATTATTTTATTTTTAGACACATCAATCATATTGACAAAAGAAAACTGAGTCATCTTCCTAAAGTAACAACTTTCACCCCAAAATGCTTTGTCATTAGTGAAACCTGTTGGTGTTGGTGTACAGGTGATGCATTCACTGATTCGGGAAAAAAAATAATTTTGGTTTCTGACCAGCCCATTACCAATCAGAGCTATTCAAGCATCAAGCCGTCCAGACAACGTGTTGACACAGTACTAATTTACACATTGATAAAACGATCGAGCATTGCTATTTTGTAGTCCAAATATTCCAACAGTGACTGCTTCTTCAAGATATTAGTTCAAATGAGCCATTCAAGAGTGGGCTTATATTTTTATGGTTCTTGTCAAACGATGCTAAAAGCAATTACAGCTAAGCAACAAACAACAGCGTCTCTCAACCTAATGAACCTTCTTGGCTTCCAAAGTGTCATATGCTGGATGTTTTTTTTGCCCTCTATTTCTATTCTTTGTTTTTCATCTGTCTGAAACATTAGATTTATTAAGGACAGCACAAGACCAGCGATGACAGTTCCTTTCATGTCCCTTGGAGAAATACAATAAGCTCTCTCCGTCTCTCTCATCTCCCTGCAGCTCTTCCTCACTGCACTGCCTATTAGTGTCAGAGTTCAATGTTAGTGCTGTCAGCTCTTTGTATTTATCAGCTTTAAAACTTTTATTTTTTTCCCTTTCCAGAGGTCTTTCATTTGTCTTCGACCACCTGTGCAGACATTTCTTCTTCTTTTTTTTTTTTTTTTTTTTTTAGATTTCTGGTTGTTTTTATCTCATGGTCCCTCACCATATCCTGTCTCCTTTTAACGAAGGCGTTTCTGCATTTCACTGCCAGGTCACGGTTACTGTTCATGTGGACGATGCATCTGTGAGGAAGGCTGGTTTGGGAATCTGTGCCAGTTTCCCAGGTCCTGCGACATGAGTGACCCCCAGAGCAAGGAACTCTGCGAGACAGACGATGGAGTCATTTGCAGTGGAAAAGGTGAACAGCAATTACATTTTTCCCTCTCTTTCAGCCCCTTAAGCTAACATTTGTCTGCAAGCAACATTGTATTATAAAATGTCAAAAGAAGGGATTCAGCCATATGTTGTTGAAGAATGTCACTCATGAGCGAGGGTGAATGTGTCAATGATCACTGCAATTTTCAAATGGAAATAAATAATGCAGTCATCAAAGGGGTGGTGGTGACCAGTGGGGGACTCCCTGGACAGGTTGCCGGTCCATCACAGGGCAACACGCATACACTTGTTAGAGAGCTGTTTAAAATAACCTTTACCCCCCATTGTACATTATACAGATACATTGATAGAGGTAGATCTCAAAGATACACGAGTTCTCATTTTCAAGAACGACCTGTTTCACATCAACATACTGTACTTTACATACAAAATGACACGATGAAATGTAATTTCATCATATACGACTTTATATTTTTTCCAAGTCGAGGTCCATATGACAAAAATCAACGTCAACATCGACTAGCTGAAGAGTGAGAGAAAATGCTTCACATTAACTTACAGGGTTTGTTAGCTATATTCACGGCAAATAATGACAAAAGACCACCAAGACTGAAGTTTATTTTGCAGAATTAAAAGCACAAAGAACCTGAACATTATCCCAAACGTATTTGGCAGCAGGGGAGCAGAGCGGCAATTTTCTGTCGCTGTCGACCGAAAAGTTGCACAAAGTCGAGTCCGATTTATTTATTTTGTTCTGAACACTGACTGGTACTGATGACTAGAGTTTATTATGATCTGATCGCCTTTGATTACAGTTCAATTCAGAAGATCCACCCATACATGCACAGAGAACATGCACACACAGAAGGACCCCAGGCTAACCCGTGTCATTCTTGCTGCAAAGCAATGGTTTTACCTACTGCACCAGCATTCAGCTTGCAGCACAGTGAGCTACATGAAGTCTAAAAGTAATGCACAAAATGACTATGTGAGGGTTTGAAAGCCTTCACTAGTTATAATAGAAGTTTTCTCTTTTTTTATAAGAATTTGCTGTGTAACTTTTTTGCAGATTGCGCAGTATTTACTAGACTGTTTTGAGATTGGGTGGTGATATTGATTTTTCCCACTTAATGGGCTCCATTATGTATGCCCATAGTCTCTCGTTCAACTTACAAACACTTTATTTCTCCCCAAAGGGTAATTTGCAGGATAGTGTAGAGAACCTTAACAATAAAACAACATATACAATTTGCCTACTATGTGTTAATGCCTGCCTTTTTTCTTTCTTTTTTTTTTTTTTTTAACTCCAAGCAAGATTTAGGACACACAGTTAATTAAAAACTGTCTGGGTTTTTGTGAGCTTCAGCATGTATTTCAAAATTACAGCTTAGTTGAATTGTCTAAATCCAGAACCCGGCTGGGCTCCGTCTCCTGTTCACTGTGACTGCTGATCTCATACTGTGCAGCAGAAGATTAACTACAGATTCCAGGTTATTAATGCCAAATAATTAATCCGATAGCGATGTTTTACAAGAAACACTGCAGATCTTAGGTCAGATGTGAACTCTAAAGGAAAGTCTTTTTTTTTCTTTTGACACAGATGACAATCTTTTTGCTTAAAGGCACAGTGTGTAGAAAACACTCAAATAAACTAAAGCAAATGTGTAGTGCAAATGTTTAAACATGAATGTATAAATATTCATGTTTAATTTTAGACACCATTACTATGGTGTCTAAAAAATAATAATAATAAAAATATCTGCTGTTACGGTTATGGTTAAAAGAAAGTGAAACTATACATTCTTGAGTTTACATTTTTTGTCCATGTCAATGACTTCTGGAGTGAAATTAATTCCCACAAACTTTATATTTTTGGTTTATATTTGTTGAATGATAAAAGATTTGATATAAAGCAATTTAGAAAAGTCAGATCATGTTTATGTTAAAGTTCTTTTACAGATGGGTTGAAAGACTACATTTACAGCGCCTTGCAAAAGTATTCATAACTTGAGAACTTTTTCGCATTTTGTCACATCACAGCCACAAAAATGTATTGTCTGCTAATTTTGTACAATGGACCAAAGTTTGTGTCAAAGTTTTGCTTATTTGCGAAGCGGCTGTAAGGCGAGAACCTCTGATCCAGTCTCAAGTTTTCTGCAGCACCTCTTCAGCGTGATGCTGCCACCACCGTATTTCGACACTGGTGATGCTGTGTTAAGGTTGATGTGCAGTGTTAGTTTTCTGTCAGGCATACTGTTGCACATTTTGGTCAAAAGGTTCAGTTTCTGATATCAAAAGGGCATGTTCCCCTCTGTGTGTGTTGTTTTGTGATCATCTAAAAACTAGACATCCAGAGTTACAATCTGCTAATTAATGGTTTCCTTGAACGCACTGTCTGGGTAGCTTGACTATCACATTTTGGTAGGTTTGCAGTTTTGCCTTTCTGTTTCTATGAATAAAGGATTGGACAGTCAGTGCGGCATCGAAAGTTCAAAGAGATTGTCATGATTTGTGGTGAAGAGGTGGTGAGGATGACACTGTGGACTCAGGTTGGAATGAAGAAAAATGACGATTTAATGTTAATCCAGAAGTCCAAAATCCAAAAATCCAGGCAGCACAGATGAGCGGAAGGCTAATGCTCACAACTGGTAGCAACTGGTACAAATGAATAACTGACAGCAGACTAGACCAAACAGCTTGACAAGACAAGCACCCGACAAAGAACAAGGAACACAGGTGGATTTAAATACACAGGGAGACAATCAGGGGAAACAAGAAACGTGTAACTAATCAAGGGGTATGACAGGACAGCACAGAGACTCCACAGAAATCTAAATAAACACACAGAAACAACCAAATCCTTATAGAGATGGATATTATTTTTGACCTGAATCTGGTTTAAACTATGTTTCTTACATGTATGAAACTATGCCACGCTTTCTGACTTCACAATTGTGTGGCGTTTCTGTCGCTTTTATGTGCTTCTTTGTGTTTCATATGTCACACACATCTTATTAAAACATACTGGAATTTGTGGTGGAAATATGCGAAAGGGCTGCTCATGCAGTCACAAGGTGTCACAGGTCGCTTTTCCATTTCTTGACACCTTGAACGTAATTATTCAGTTTAAAAATATTACTTCAGAGCAGCTAATCCAGCTTTTCCCGATTTTTGCCAGATGTACTTGAATTAAGTGCGTTAAACTGTCACTGCATTCTATTTTGTGTCATTAAGCAAGTAATGGCGAAACACAAAAGCCTAGCTTCTCTGTTGTGCAGCAGTGAATCCAAAGGAATACATCGACCGCAGAGAGGCCAGCGCTAAGCAGGGCTGGGAAATGAAGATGAGCGTCTTTATTCTCCATGCTCCATTTCTTTTAAAAGCCAGATCTATCTTCTTTTCTTGGCCAGCCTCTGCCTTAGCTATTTTACTTTATCTCCCTCTCCTCTCTACAGCTGCCTTACCTTTTCTGCTGGAGCCTTCTGTGGCCCTTCACATGCAAGTAAAAACTGTGGTGAATGGAAAAAAAAAAAAAGCTGAACCCCTGGGTATAAAAAAAAAAGAAGGCTGATAGCCAGATTTGTTTCTCTCTCCCAATTCTTAAAATGTTATTATTCTGTTGCTACCCTAGAGAGAAAAGAAATGTAAACTGATGGAGGAGAGAGGAAGTGTAGCATGTGGGTGGATTGGTATCCTGGTGGTAAAACCGTATTAGAAGCTGTTTCCTCAGGGAATATCTCTGTCCACTCTAACCGACTCCATTAATCTTCTCTGAAAAAGAAAGGGTGAAAAAAAAAAATCAGAGGATTAAACAAAACAGCTTTTATTGGTGGGGGAGAGGAATAATAATGTGCCAAGTGGGTGGGAAATAAGAAAAGAAAATACCAAACACTCAAAACCGTGAACAGTGATGGTAATCAAAGTTTGTGCGTATTGCAGGTTCCTGTCACTGTGGCCAGTGCATTTGCTCTCGCCAAGAATGGTGGGTGTCAGGAGAGCACTGCGAGTGCGACGACCGAGAGTGTGACAAACATGATGGCCTCATCTGCACAGGTAGTGACACACAGTGTACCGAAGCTGTAACAGAGTGTACTGAGAGGGATGACATCAGCAAACACCTCACCGCAGGGCTCACTTTCCTTCACAGAGAGCTACAGCCAAATACAAAGGAGAAGCAATAACTGTCAGTAAATAGTCATAAAGTCTATTTACTTTGACCAGTTGATAATCTAATGGCAGTCATTAGATTATCATATTAGGATAATCTAGAAAAGAAAATAGCATAAACAAAAGAAAAACGTTCATAAACTGACTGGAAAGCTTGAGTACAATGTTATGGTAAGTTTTGATTTTTCTTTAGCGTTGCCATTTTGGACTGCTTCGTGTCATGATGTGGGAACAATCATCTTATCTCCAATGTGAACCAAACGAAGCAGATGATTATAGATTTCAAGAGAAACAGGATTAAGTCAAACACTATTTTTTCATCCTGGGAGAAGAAGTGGAGGTGGTGGAGGAATATAAATGTCCACCTGGACAACAGACTGGATCTAGAGACGCAACAGTACAGTCGCCTACAAAAAGGGACAGAGCAGACTGTCCTTCTTGAGGAACCTTAGCTCTTTCAAGATGCTTCAAATCTTGTAGAAGACTGCTGTGGGGAGCAACCTGTCATCTGTTGGGGGGTAACAGCATTTGATTTAAAAAACCTAAACGTCCTGATAGAGAAGGCTGGTTCTGTTCTGATGACTACTGTGGAACCACCAGAGATTGTGGTGCATGGATAATGTAGGCATTTTGAAGGTTTTAGCTAAGGGGTTAAAGGCCGTAGCAGCATGCCGTTCTATAAATATGGCCTGATTGCAGGCAAGACATCAGCAGCCTCTTATTAGTGATGGCGTATTTATTTTCAGGGAAGTAGCTTGCTGAACAAACAGGACAATAACCTATTGGGAACAGAAAAGCAATAAACACCCAACGATCGATACAAAATGCCCAATTTGCTTGACACAAGTTTCTGAGAGGGTAAAAACTGATTAAACTGTTTGGTAAAGTCCTTTGGCCTTCACTCTGTTAAAAGGAGCTGAAATTGAGACAAAACCATGAACGTGATTTCACTGAAAAAAAGTCATGCTCTAATAATTTTGTCATATCAGAAGTTTTTTACATTAGAAGTTTTACTTTAAAAAAAAATCTTTGTAGCTTTTCTTCTTCAATTTCCTCAACATTGTAACAGCTGTTGTTGTGGAAACATGCATTTGTAAGGACATATCCCTCTATATTAGCATTGGCAATGCTATCATAAGCACTCGTTCTTGGTCCGCATCAAAATGACTGACAAGTTTAGCTCATCGTCATGGAGACCGATCATGTGAACGTTAGTCTTATTGCCATCTGAAAGCACATCAGTGGAGCGATATGAAAGACGGTACTTCAAAAACAGCAAGCAAATAAAGAAAATGGATTTCAGCATCTGTTAAATGTTTCTTCCTTTTATTACTGACTTAGATATGAATGTTAAAATTACCCTGAACATGACAATCATTTAAATGGGATGGTGTTTTACATGAAAAGTTAATTAAACACAGGAACTGAAGTATCTTCTAACAAATAAATAAATAAGTAGAAACGTTACAGCTTCTTTCCATCGGATTGAGTCATTTTGTCATTGTAATTAAGAGATTTCTTTGGCATGTTTAATAAGAAATTACACAGCATCCAGAAATGTCATGGATTCTCTAAAGCTGTGGATTCTCATTACACATGTAACCAGTGAGTGATGTGGAAAATTCAACATATTAGGAATGCTCACGTGTTAATTTTATGCACTGAAGATGGTAATTCAAGAAGGGAACAAGTTTTATTAATCTTTGGGTTTTGCAATTAAAAACCACGTAAATATTGGTTACTTTTGCCTGATATGTTCATCAATTTACAGTACTGTAAGGACTACTATATAAACCTAAAAGTTAGTAATGACCTATAAATGCTGCTTTCAATTTTGACTAAGGATGTTTTACTGAGTCGTGCGCTGACTCTTAAGGAAGCAGAAATGAGAAACACAAGAGACTTATTCTGCTAGTTTAAAAAAATGAAGCTCAAGTACGATGGAAATATTTTTAGCAGAAAGCTTCCATCAGACTGTAGATATTTAGTCAATTCTTAGCAGGTATTCTGTCATGTTTTGAGGTAGTAGAGGTGGTGAGGAAGACGCTGTGGACCCAGGTTGAAACGAAGAAGTGATGATTTTAATGAAGATGTCAGAGAAACAACAGTCCAAAGTCCAGACAGCAGAGAAATGAGCGGAAGGCTAATGCTCAAGAACTGGCAGCAACTGGTAAACAATAGACGTCTGACGGAAGTTATTTAAAAGGCAACAATGTCCTCCACCTTGACATGCTGGCTGTTCATTCAAGCTGCTCCAACATTGCATGACTTGGGTTGGACCTGGTCATTTAGATTTCAGTATAAGCCAATAAATTTGAGAGGGATATAACAAAGTTGCTTTATTTCCTTTTGAGCATTCAAGTTGTCTATCAAAGGACAATGGATTCAGAAATGCTGGCAACTTTTTTCGAGAAATTTCACAGGGAAAGTACTTTATACTTTCTTATGGGTACACAAAGAGAGTGATGCTTATGTATACAGCTGAAATCAGAAGTTTACATACACCGAATAAAATACACTTTTCCTTTCTCTCACTGCCTAAAGATAAATCAGACCAAAAATCTCTTGTTTTAGGTTTGTTAGAATTACCTAAATTATTTCCATTTGCTAAATGCCAGAAAACTCAGCATGAACAATTTTTATGTTTTTTTTTTGATTATTTGTTTTTTGTAGCTTTGTTTCATGTGTGTGAAAATCTGGTTCACATACCAGATATTCCTATATCTGGTATGTAGTAGTGTAGCACTAATCATGTTCTAATTTTGATAGAGGGGCATCACCTCTGCTCCTGATGTAAATAATTAATAGCATGTCAAAGCAAGAAAGCTAAGAAGAAACTATCTGGAGACTTTCTCAGTATAGTTATTAAACAGAAAACAGATACAAGCTGTATCTAAAGGTCGGAGCTCTACACAAACTGGTGATTGGAAATCAGCCAGAAATCTCCAATGGTTACGTCTTTTGACACATTTTTATACATACGGGTTGTAAAATCTGCAAATCTCATTTATACCACATTAGATGTTTCTTACCAAGTTAAAATATTCAATGATCAATTGGAAAAAAAAGGTGGTAAATCAACAAATCAGATTTTAGAATGAATAAATGAATAAAGCAACCAAAAGAGAAGATTCATAAATGACCCCAAACCTAACTCTGTTAAACATGTATTGGCTATGCTTTAAATCTGAGTATGTACAAAAAAAAACGCAGTCAATCGGAATGAGCCTTACAAATAGAAGGACATCAGACACTTTTTGTTGGCAATGAAAATGTGCACCCAAGGGGCATTTACTCAGAGAATGACTGAAACTAATCAAAGGCTCCAAATTATGACATTCAGGCCCAACAGCTTTGAATGGGACTGCGTGTTGCTGTAGCTTTTTGATAGGAGGCCAATAGAGTTCCTGATTCTGACCACAGGATGTCTGTCTGGCAGCTACTAGTGCCTGTGAAGAAATCAGGACTACTGGTTTCAGAATCCAGTCAGATTTTTTTGTTTTCGTTCGTTTTACATTTCACGGCCAAAGACATTCAGAAGATTTTAATAGGCTTGTCTTGCTCATCTGAGGATTCTAAAACAACTAATATACCAGTACAACTAAATATCTTGCATTTAAATTAGTATTATGTGATAGATTTATGAATAATATCTAGAGGCATTAATTAAATCAGATCAGGGATTTCATTACACAAGGAAACTATATATATATATATAAAAAACAACAAGAACAACAAATCTTCCTTCACCCATGTCTGTAATGATGAATCTTATGTTTAAAGTCAGGCATCGTGGCTCGTCTCTTTTAATTCGTAGCTTTTTCCCTTATATCTTCTCCCAGGGAACGGTGTTTGCAGTTGCGGCAACTGTGATTGCTGGGAAGGGTGGACAGGAAATGCCTGCGAAATCTGGGTAGGAGCCGAGTACTGAGGAGAACATTAACCTGGGGTCAAAAACTCGAGCTTCCAAATGTCCCGATACACCAGGAGGACCGTCAGCATTCAGGACCAGACAGCACATCGAGAGAAGACTTAACATAGATGTAAATCTGCATAACACTAATATAATGTACTAATATTGCTCTGTCTTCAATTGTACTGGTTACAAAGTATGCTTATTAAAACTGTATATTGTTTTAAAAGAAGCAGTCAATGTATTCTAATGTAAACGTTTATGTTTTCAAAACTGCTTTTCATGTATTATACTTTGAGAGAGGTTCCTTGTTTGAGATGGCAGCACTCAGCTGCCACCCCTTGAACTTTTTCACAGTTTGTCACATGACATTTCAATGCATTTCAGTTGGAATATAATGCGACTGACCAACGCAATGTAGTGAATATTTGTATAATGGAAGGAAAATGACACATGGTGCTGAATTTTTCTCCAAATAAAAGTCTGCGAGCAAGTCGAGCATGCATTTGTAGACCTTTATTTTGCTACATTTACAGACGCAAGTCAGGTTAGGATATTCTTCATAATGCTCTGGAGCTCCTTTTTCCACTTGTTTGCTTGTGGTGAACTGTAAACAGGGTTTCTTATGACCTTCTCTGACATTTACAGTCAAATTTGAGTGTGTGTGTAATAGTTATGCTGTCAACAGAATCCCACAGCTAAACTATGGATCTCTGTAGCTTCTCCAGAGTTTCCATGAGCCTTTTACCTGCTTCTGATTGATGCTCCTCTTGCCCGACCTGTCGGTTTGAGCAGATGGCCACGTCTTGGTAGGTTTGAAGTTGTGCCATGCCATTTCCATTTTTGGATCCTGGATTGAAAATTTGCCCTGTCAGATGTTCAAACTCCAAAAACTGTTTAGGAAAAATTTGATTTTAACTTATTTTATTTTTCTATCTCTAACCAGTATTCCCTGGTTTTTCAGGATGCTGCTTAACCTCTAATGTTCTCTATCCAACATCTAAGACCTTGAATGATCAGCTGAATTTATATTGAGATCAAAACACATAGATGGTCTCTATAAGTATGCATGCAACACTTCTTTTAAAGACTTTTGGGGGCTCAAGTGGCTTTTATTTAACTTTACTTGGACAGGAAGAAAGGCAGAGAGAGAAGGGGAAGACATGCAGCAAATGATCCAAAGCCAGATATCAAACCTAGGATAACTGCTTTGAAGGCTGTATAACACACCCAACATTTTAAAAATGTTGCTTGTAAAATATTTCTGAAACCATTTATCTTTTCTTTTCACAAGTCTGTGTGAAAAAAAACCACACATTCTTTGTGTTGGTCTATCCCACAAAACCCTGATGAAATGCATTCAGGTTTGTTGCTGTAAAAAAACAAAAAAATATACCAAGTTAGTTTTTGCTCTTTACATTAATATGCAAGAACATTGAAAATACTGGTGAGACATGTAATGTAGATAATTGCAATTTCTAAATTCAACTGAAAGATTTCTTGAAAGCTTGTTGATTACTATTTGAAGTGTTTTATTTCTTTTTCATAATAAAACATTAAATGTGCTGCATGACACATCATTTTGCATGGAAAACAATGCGAAGACCTTAATCATACATGGTTACAAATTTTGATATAACATGACATAACTCCAATGAGCATACTTGCAATGGTATAGTATATAGATATATATTGAAAACAAATCATTTTAATAGTGTATGTTCCTCTCCATCCCAGGAAATCAACCCAAAACAAGCTGCCCGTCATGTAAATCTACACTATCCTCGCAGTGAGAAGGTTAAGGTGGAGGAAACAAAGTGGAGGGCATAAATATTTCAGTCGTGGCATGCTTGATGGCTCATGTCACTTCAAAACATGGTGGAAGGGGATGGGAGCTGCATCGACAAAAAAGAGCTCAGTCAGCACTTGAAAAGACGACCAATAAGAGGTCACGAAGAAAAGGTTTTATTTCTACTATGGCCTTTTTTTTTCATGCTTAAACTAGCCAACCCTTTCTGTTTTCTTCGTACTCTCAAAAATGACAAGTGCAATAATATACTGCACACTATATTGCATTAGGTATTAAGTTACTGACATTACAGTAGGCATTTATATAAATATTTTATTCAGCATGTTGTATACGTGTATACAACAAACACAAACTGTATATTGTAGACAAACTCATTGCATATATTATGTAAAATCTGCGGCACATACCAACAGTTCTTGATAGACATAGCCTACTACATGCAGTTCATCAATGCCATCCTCTCCCCATGCAACAGATGGAACGTTATACAAAACAAAAGGTTACAAAATCAAGCAAAAGTTACAGTTGCAGTGAGATTTATTCAACCCCACGAAGATTTTAGACATTTGAATTTAGTTTTGTCAGAGAGGAGAATTCAATGGTTTTTTTTGACGCTCTGAAGGTAACTCTCAAAATTATGCAACTCCTGAGGAAGTGCTGTTTGGGTCGTAGAAGTTCAGACTGCCTAATAAAGTGGAAACATCGTTAAGCCTGTTTACCATAATTAAGAGCTTTATCGTGATTCCCCATTAGCTTTGGCAACAATGCATACGTTCATACCGCCCATGAAGGTAAGTTGGTACATGATTGCAAAGGAGCCAAAGAAGCTTTCATAAAAGCAGAGAATGGGGATTTGATGGACTAATGAAACCAAAATGAAGCTGTTTGGACAAATGGGCCACTACTATGTGCCTGATGTGATAACGGGTCAGCTAATGAATTCTACTGTCAACTCAACTCCAAAATGTTCCAATAAATATTTATTCATTATAATATCTTCCAATCACATCAGTGCAGTTTCTTTTAGGGGTTGAATATTTCTGATTGCAATTGTAAATTGACTTTTCAAGAATATTCCTCAAAACAAAACAAAATGAAAAACAACTTGATTACAAGGAAAACAAAGCAAAACCAGTTGGGATCTGGAAGTAGTAGCACACACAATCCGTACACAAGAGAGATGAGAAACAAACAAACAAACAAAAAAACAACACCGGAGATTTTAACAGATGTACATTTACACACCAGTCCTTTACAAAAATAATTTCAGCCTTGAAAGAACCAGTTATCTGGACTGTGTGGCCAGAGCATGTAACCAGCCCAGCATGTAGAGTTTGTAGAAGTAGAGGATGACGGGCTGTAATAAGGGCAAAAACATCCGCCCTGCATACAACTTCAGCGAGTCGCAGCCTCTGGGTGTGGAGGTGTGTGTCAGCACACCGATTTTGTCGTCGCATGAACTGCTTTTTTTGTCGTTTGTTTCTTCTTTTTTTTTTACAAATATGTCTCAATGACATTTGATGAGCTATAGTAATAATAATCACAAACTGAACATGTATATCTAAAATAAAAACAGAAAAATATGTTTACCATGACAACTTTTGTAATATGGTTGCACTTTTAGCAACATACAGCAGCAACAACAATCTACTTCCTATTATAAATCGCATCTAACCGAACAAAAATGATTAACGCGAGACTTAAGAAACCTGTTGAACAAACCCACTAACAGTCGTGACGAAAATGCGAAACAAAGTGCAGTGGATCACCTTCATATTAGTCATGAGCGTGCCGATGCCTGCAACATGCCTGTCCAAGCCCCCTCTCGGCGCGCCTCCCTGCTCATACGGAGTGAAGAACAATGCCCCCATACCTTGCTTCCGGTAGAAAACACATGCACATGAGTAATTTAGGTTATACGTACTTTCCTCGCAAAAAAGTGACATCAGCCAAGACCGCTGCGGGTCAAGAGGAGTTGATTCTTTCAAACGGATAACAAATGCTGTCACAGTGAAAGCTTTGATGGATTAAATCTGAGAGCGAGTCAGATTTGAATTTTTTTTTTTCCTCTTTTTCTTTTGTATTTATTAAGATTAAGTTCTTCTTGGGATGAACAAAAAAAGGACTTTGGTTGTTTCAGAATGAACACATCTGAGTGTCGGTTTTTCAGTGGATAATGCTACGCGCCCTACACATGGATCTATCGGGTGAGTGAGGCACCTTTGGCCCAGTGGGGACTGGGATCTTGTTTTTGCATGCCGGGAATCAAGGTCCAAACAGGCACGTGATAGGCCAAGATGATCAGTACTGGACTCTGCATGCTGAGCTAGGAGACAAATCCTTTTTATAATAATCTTAATAATAATAATAATAATAATATATCATCTAGTCATTGAAAAAGTCAGGATTTTTAAAAGTCATTTTTCCCTAAGTTTTATACAGACACACAGATGCACTAAAAGCCATCTGTAGCATAACTGCTGCAAAGTGGGAACAATTGTGACCTTGTCCATGCTTTAGATTGCTGAACCAAATAGGGATGCAGCAAGTATAAATAAGACCTATTGGTTTTCAGCCACGTTGTTTTCTTTGCTTTAAGTAGATGCCGCCATAACACGGCTGCCATTTGCTGCAGTTATAGACCATCTGGGTCGAAGCCACCAAGCCTTGCTTCAATGTCCAAAGAAGTCGGTGAGTGAGGAACTGAGGCCTACAAGGCCTAGAGATATTTCCTAGAGCCCACGCTCTGAAATAAGATTAAAGAAAAATAGACTTCAGGTTTTTTTTTTTTCTTTCCCTTTTTCTTCCTTCACCAGAGGAGGCGGACTGAACCGCTGGTGGGACACAGATAGTGATATGTATACACCATTCCTTACAGCGCTCTCCTACCCACCCACACGCACATCTGTTTAGAAATATTTGTGTTTTTGTGTGAGCGTGTTTGTGCGTGTACAGGGAGCTCCTCGCATTGATTGCAGCGGCGGTAATTAGCACTTCATCAACTATGATTACGGGAGCCGTCTGCCAGCCTCCAATGTGTTTTTATGAGCCGCGGAGAAGCTGCACAAACTTTCTTCGACTGCTGTTCTAGGTGTACGCACGTCGTAGACAAAACAAACAAAAAAAAAAGTTTTTTTGGGCTCTTTCAAGTGTGTATTCGTATGCTTTAAAGTTTGCTGCGTTTCTTAGAAAAAAATCATACAACTCCTCTTGCAAAAAATTTCCTAGTTTCCCTTTGACCAAAACTAACTGTATGTTGACCAGCATTAGAAAGAGAAGGAAAGGGGAACATACTTGTAAAAAATATAGGACAACAGTCCAAATATTTACTCTGTCTATACAGTCTCTATCCCAGAACATAGCTGGTGAACTGTGATATAGAAAATAGATCTGAAGGTACACAGCCACTGCTGTGACAGGGCATTATAGAGAAAGAGGTTCTTCCGACAAAGCCAGCATCAAGCGTCAGTGTGAACCGCGTATCATTCAGTTCAATTCTCGCAATTTCAAAGGGATCTAAAGGCATTACAGGATCAGAGGTCTTCTTCCCTCCTGTGCTGGATAGACCGAGCCATCGCAGAATCAGTCTGTGCTGACATAGCCAGAGAAAGGAAGTAGGGGGAGGAGCAAGAGAAAAAAAGAAGGGAGTCTCGGCTGGATGTTATCCGCAGGAAAAGAAAAAAAAGAAAAGAAAAAAAAAAGGGTTTGGAGACTAGCTGGAGAAAAACAAAAAGACCTTGCCTCCGTTACATTCCTCCCCTCCCGCACATGCACTCCCACCAGGCACTGGTCAGGTGTGGCTATGTGGCTGGCTTGTCGGGCTTGCTGACAGGTTTGCCTCCGTTCATCACCACTGGCTCGCTTGTGCTTTTACTGGGAGGCACGGCCGCCTTGGGCACCGTCTCTCCGACGTCGTGCAGAGATGGCTCTCTGTACATGGCGACTGGAGGGAGACAAACGGAGACATAAGATGAAAGCTGTTAGCAATAATTTGTCCTCTTCCTCTTATTGAGTTGAGATCTGTTCATGAATATTATTTGGTATGTTACATACAAATTAATTACTCTAAAAACAAAAACAGACAAAAAAAAACTATACTTAAAAGTGCAATTTCCTGATATAAGAAATGATACACGCAATAAAGGTTAAGATTTTATACTTTCATTCTGATTCATTTATTCCTTGATCACGGCTGACTTTAAATCTAAGTACCAGCTTTTCGACAAAAAAGAAAAGATAAAAAAAAGTCCCCTCTCCCACTTTGCAGCTTGCACACCCCAGCTGTATTACCACATTGACAAGACACTTCACTTTGATTCCGTGTTTCGAATGATGGGTGGCAATCAGGGCCGGTGGCTGATGAGAGTGATGGTGGCATGTGCAGGACTATCAACATTTTATGCTGCACTTACAGAGCTGTCTCTGCCTCCTATAGTGCATCCTTCCAGCAGTGGTGCAGTGAATCAGCATACAAATACTAATATATGTCAGACGCAGTCGTTTCGTTTACAGCGGACATACCATCAGTAAGTCTTCTATCAAGTCTTATAGTGCGAGACAGCTGTCTTGGTATATCACAAGGATCATGAATGTTGTCATGCTCAGCATTTTCAGTTTTCTATGTTTAGCAACCAACATATTTGAAATGTGCTCTGCTGCACAGTCAATTGGACAGCTAGCAAAGCTTGCTGCAATAGTGACCTCTGAAAAATCCATTTACCAGAAGGTTGTACAGTAAAAAAAAAAAGTGCGTCGTGATAAATATATTCAAGGGTCGCATTCGAGTTATATTTTAATGGAAAATTTGAAACGTCATGGATACAGGGTCTTGTAAATGCAGTCACACTGCAAACTTTTCACATTTGTCACATTATAGATACAAACATCAGTGTAAGTTCTGCATTACTGTGAAATGAGAAAAAAAAAGGATTCACTGGATTTTTACACATAGAAATCCAAAATGTATTAAGTCCCTTGAGTCAATACTTTGAGGAACTACTTTTTACTACAAATGCAGCTGCATGTCTTTTTTTGGATATATCTCTCCTAGCATTGAACACCCACTCTCCTTTGCAGATAGCTAAAGCTCAGCTAGACTGAGCAGAGAGATGTTTTTGGACATTCATTTTAAAACTTGATTACAAAGGAACAACACATTTTTCAGATTTTTAATTGTAAACAGTTCTGAAACCGTGCATCATTTTCCTTTCCATCTCAGTTTCCTCTACTTTGAGTTGGTCTATCACATAAAACCCTAAATAAATATTTTAAAATTTGCATTTGAGGATGCTACGATGTGAACTAAAGTGTCTGAACCATGAAGACATTTGCTGAGCTCACGTACCTTCTAATGGCTTGGGCAGGAAGTGAGCAGCTGGTTTTGTTTTTTTCACTCGGTTCCCCTTCATGGCTTGGCCCTCCTTGTTGAGCCCCAGGAACCACGCTCTCCCTGACTCCTGCTGTCTGTACAGCATGGACGAGTAGATCACGTAGTAGTTCTCGAACACTGACTCTTTGAACTTGCATTCCGCTGTAAATAGTTCCTGCAGAGATGGGCGAAAGTAGCACATTGCAGGTAAATGGATTTTAAGATCAAAGTTAATCCAAAAGATTTATTCTTACGACTTTTAAACAAGCAGCAGAATTATAATTTACACAGTGAGAGGTCACCTGGGCAGCCTTTCACTTGTGTATCATGCTCACGTTGAACAGAAATGGCCTTGGCATGTGGAATGAAGTTCATATTCACTGTCCGAGCACTGCACAGTGTCCCTTGTTATAATCATCTTCAATGAAATGCTCCTCTCATGTTCTCCTTGGCCTTAACCTTGACATCACATGTAAGAGCAATCGTCTCGCCAATTAGCGCATGCTCTGGGCAGAATGTGTGTATTGTTCGGCACTGACATCGATGAAGCAAGTACTGAGAAATCCAGTCCACCTAGATGTCAAGCTGATCCTGCTTTGCCGTTTCATCTTCATCTCTTTATTTAAAGAAAAAAACAAACAAACGTCTAAAGCTGATCATTCCTATCAAATGTATTTCAACTGACAGCTATTTAATTATGAATACTAAACTTTCTTCAAATAATGACAGAAATAACCTAGTGATTACTCCATCCTTCACACCTCGGACAGGCAGTGACAAATGATCACCGAGGCACCGCATTTCTCTCTGCTGTTACCAATCCATCTTCGACAGAATGGCAAAAAGAAAAAAAAAAAAAAAAAAAAAGAATTTCTGAGCCGTCCACACTGCCAGGCTAAAAATAAAGCCTTTCATTTGGGGTAAATTAATCAAAGAGCACTCATCACAATGGAGAGGTCCAGCACATCTGTGGGGAGTATTTCATACTGTGCTGAACCACAGAACCACTGGCATACATCATACAACTCTTATTCGCTGTGTGCTTCTGTAGTTCTAATAGTCAAAGTTAAACGTTTTTTTTTTTGTTAATAGGTTTTCTAAAGTAACAGGCAATTAGCAAACTGGAGAATATTTACAAGCACTGTCAGGTAGTTTCTGTGGAGTTAATGCATAGATGATCAGTGAATATTTGCACAGATTTATTTTGAATCTGTTTTGATTCAAAACAGATAACAGGAGGTACCTCCGACGTGTTGGAGGTGTCTCAATATAATCCCAAATATTGGCTGAGGGCTCGAAAAAGTTCATTTTGAAATCGTTGGTATCAAGAGTCCTCGAGTCCCAAATTCAACAACAACCAATGCAAGTTGTTGGTGGCCTCTTTGTGATTTTATGTCAGGAAAAAGCCCAGCAAACCATTTGATTGACTATTTTTAAAACAATCCCAACTTATTTTTTATGTGCTCTGCTTTGAAAATGGTATTGTAGGTTTGTTTAAATTATATGCACCACTTTAAATGGTATTTTGTTGAGCTAACGCACTTAAATTGCAGTAAACAAAAAAAAATGTTTTTCAACCTTTACATTAATGTTTCTGTTATAGAAACATTAATGTATGGATTGCAACAGGTTCCTGTCTGTCCATGACAGCTGGCCAGCTTGCTTTAATAAGACAACTGTCAGTGTGAGGAAATGCAGCTGAAATTCTAGTGATTGCATTTAATAATATTCAAAGCAAAGTTCTTTGGGTCTGGATGTGCTTCTGTTGTGAAAACTTTGTGTAAAACAAAGTCATTGAGATGAAATTCACAGTGTCGTGCTCCACTAGGACCAGGTTTCTTAGTTTTCAATAACTGTGACGTAACAAAAAAGTAACATACCTCGTCTTGGAAAGGTACTGTATGTAGAGCATAACCAGGTATATTACTTTTACGATTCCATTATGTCGTCTTCTCATTTAAGTTTTTTCATTTTCATCTGGGACCATCTATGAATTAAATTTGAATTCTCCATGAGTAAACCCAATTGATAACATGCATACAAAATGATGGCTTCAATTTCACTTCAGAGTGTGAATTACTCATTCTATTACTGGGTCGCTGCTGTAATATGCGAGTTGTTGTTACCGTTCTAGGCTGTCTAAGCTGTTCTGATTGGTTAGCTGCACTGATAGTAAGCACTGACACAAGTCACCTGTCAACTTTGTTGTTGGCATTTTCAGTGAGTGAAGTAATATTTTTGGCCAAATCATTAGAATGTTTAACACCATTTTATTCCTAACTTCAAATTTTTAGTCCACTGAACGGCAAGATTGAGAAAATTGACTTATCGATTGATAGAGAAGGCACTGACAATGAAAGAAGGGTCGTAGTGAGTATGTATGCAAAGTGCAATAGCAGTATTGAGGGCAAATTTCAGTCAGTTTCTCCAAAACTGACTGTGAACATTCAACTTAACTTGTAACCAGGAAGCGATAGGTTTTGCAGCAAGTCCACAGAAACAAACATACACAATATGAGACTGTATCTAAAGAAGACATAGCCCTTGTACTGGTATGGTAGAAAAAACAAAACATACACTTTGTCTTTAAAAATGTCAAACAGCGGCACATTTTGCTGTTTACAAGCAGTTTTGAACTCAGGACACACACTCTCATGATTATCATCTAATCACTCCTGTCAGAGCCACTTCCCCAGACAGTATTTGGCTGACAGAGGAGCTGAGCAAGAAGAAGCAAAGAGACATCTCGGGTGACATTAATGAACCCAGGGAGCACCCAGCTGTATTTTGAGTGTCCTCTGTATCCTTGGTTGAGGACTTGTGGGCATCTCTGAGTGGAGGGCTCAAATGCATAATGCGCAGCGACAGCAACAGCTGACATGTCGGAAAGCTCCAGAGGAGGAGCGTGTTCAGTTCCAGCTGAAAACAGTCAAAGCAGTTACAGCAGGGACTGAAGGATCAGAGCAGTGATTTGTTGCATGTGGGGAGATAAACATCCAGACTTTGTTCTGTCTGCTGAGAGATTCTATTGCACAAGAGATATACGTTCCCACTATTCTAGTTGTAAATGTTGGGATTGGAAACAGGACTAATGACGTAGTTCTTAAAGCAGAGCATAGAGCCCTCGACAAAACAATACATTTATGGTAACTTTGATGGTTGAGGTATTAAAAACTGAGCCTTATATGACTTCAAGATGAGGGTGTTTCAGCTACAAATATTAAATAATAGCTTAAAATAGCTTTTTTCTGTGCATGCTTTGAAAATATGTGAGAAGTGTTCAAGGGGCTGAGATTTATTTACAGAATTGACCTTGTCTTGTAAAATTATACACACCCCAAGAATATTTTCAAATTGTATCACATTATGTCTAAAAACGTAAATGTATTCTATTGGGATTCTGTGCAATAGGCTGTCACAACATTTTTAAGTATTAGGAAAATGAAGCATGACTTTCAAAAATGCTCTACAATTGTTAAAAAATCTGAAAGTGTGGCATGAATTTGTATTTAGCCACTTTGATGGGAATAAAGCTGACGACTGGAAGATGGAGGCCCATCCAGGTAAAAAAAAAAAAACTTGGTAGAGAGTGGGAAAGTTGAAGACAGGCGCAGATGTTTACCTTACTGCAGGACAGCAACCCTAATCATACAGCCACAGCTACAGTGGAATGGTTTACATAAATAACATTTATGAGTTTGAGTGGCCCAGTAAAATGTTAGACCTAAAACCAAAGGAGAACCCTGTCTCACTGTGTATAATCTATTTCACAAACAAGAATGGGCCAAAATCTGCGTCTCTAGACTAACAAACCTGGTAGAGACATATCCAAAAAGACTTGCAGATAAATGGGGTTCTACAGAAATTGGAGTCAGGGGGGCAGAATGCAAAACGTGTGGCACGCTTTCTTGCTTTCAATTGTTCAACAAAACAACAACCACATAACCTTTTTCACTCCACAATTACACATTTCTTTGTGCAGGTCCATCACGTAAATCCCCAAAGATGTTTCAGGTGAAAAAATGCGAACTATATATGAATTATTCCGCAAGACATTATAAATCATTTATTATGGAGAATGTGTTTAATTTTAAAACAATGCGCTGCTTGAGCTTTAGCCAGCTATCATAAGCAAAGGTACATTTCCTGAACCAAATAAAATCTGGTCTAAAATGATGGCTAAACATGCCATGTTCTTGCATAAAAAAATTAAAAAAAACACAAAACAAAGCAAATAAAACTACTTTCCCCCTTGTGGTTTCGGGAGTCACTTTAAATTGTTAATCACTGACATTTTTCCTGATAAGGTGAGCAGAAACCCCATCTAGGTTTCTGTAATAGGGAACATCATTCAGACGGCCGCCAGGTTTAGCACGGTGGTGATTACTTATATAACACATACAAAACAGCCCTGGGTAGAAGTAATCATGCAAGCTGGTGCCAAGGCCATAATTGTTGCTAATCAAATGCCTTCACACAAGCACAAGTTGCTTTTTTTTATTCTTCTTTGTTTATGGAGGCTGAACATGCGGAGGTGGTTTGTTTGTGGAACGAGAAGGCCACTGTAATCAGCTTCATTTGTAGCTCAGAGCGGCGAAGGCAGCCAATGTCAGATGCATTGTTTACCGGTGATGCTTTAAGTGTGTCAGTGGCGTGTTGAAGGCTTTTATCACGCTCATTGTGTTGCCGTAAACACATTTCCTTTTCCTTCAGACATTTTTCCTTCATTTTATCACATTAGCACCCAGAACTCAAGGATACCTTGGCATTGCAGCCAAGAGACTAACTTTTTTTTTCTTTAGCAAATTATCATGAAGAACTTGTTTGAGCTGTTGCCAAAAAGGTGGCCGACCCATCTGTAGAAGCTGCTTGGCATGAAGACAAAGTAAACATATTTGTTACATTTTGCTGCTGTTCTTCAAAAAAGTAGAAAAAGTTTTGTCAACAACAGTGACGTGGAAAAGTGAACCCAAATATACCTCTTCAACCCCTACAGTTCACTATATACCCCTGGGACACGATGATACATAAAAACATGTATTTTCATACAATATCTTTCAGTTTTTTGTGCAAAACTAGAAACAAGAGCTCATCATGTTGTATTCAATTTATCTTATGTTGAACTCAAAAGTGCTACATTAATAACATATATTCTTTCTCTTTTATGGGTAACAGGTAAAAACCTGATATGTGAATTTCTTGCTGATTGTATGTTTTTATGTGATGGTTAGCTTTAGAATAGAGTTTTAGAAGAATACTTTAACCAAAAAGTTTAACCTTAATTAATGTTAATTAAAGCATTTTGAGCAGTGTCATGAATTACACCTGGAAAACCCATATGCTTTTTTTTAATGCAAAAAGATTTACTTACAATTTTCAGTAGCACTAAACTGTTTCTCTTTCTCTTTTATAACAAAGAAGGGCTACAAAGTACTGCTATTGTAAATCTCCACTACGTTTTTACACAAAAAAGATAATTCCTGGAAAACACACAGCAGTTTTTGGTTTCATTCATGACTTTCTTGTGGGTAATGAAATAACATTTTGTGCCTATTTAATGTCCTTTTAGCTTTAATTCTACTGTTCAATAGAAAATGTCACAAGCACTCGGACTTTGAAGGACATAAAGAGGAAACAAAGCTTTACTCGCCTTACGCTCAGAACTGTCTCCCGTCTAATTCTAGCCGACATCTCGTACTTTGGGAAAATATGGGTGACATTGAAGGAAAACAAAGTGAAGGAGACTCGGGCACAGCACACACTTTCACACCAGTGGAAAATCGAATCATTTCTGAGGCACCAAATGGTTGATTTTCTACCCGCTCAATCTCCCCCGCCTGGCGCTCCACATCAGTGGCTCCTTAGCATGTGATTGGCCATGCTCTGAATGGAAGGGCCATAATTGACCTTGGCCACAGACAGCGTGAGGGCCAAAACGGCTCAGCCCTTCATAATCAACACACCAAAAAGACAGAGAAGGCAATAAAGAGCAGCCACAGCAAACCACAAGGACTTGCATTTTAATTTTTTTATTTTTTTTTAATTTATTTTAAACACAAATTGGGGCAGATTTACCAGCTGAAAGAGCTCTTTTGAAAAAAATAAAAAAATAACATGAATAAAAATATGAAACGAAAATAGCCAGATACAATTGAAAAGGATCTATAATTAAAAAAGAAAGTGTGCTTTTGCAAACACTCAATAAGGGATTCAAACTGCAAGAAATGTTAAGAAATACAAAACTGTAAATGAAAATTAGAAAAGATTAAAATGTAGATGAGTGGAGGCTCAGATGAGGAGGGGAGGTGTAACAATATGCAAAGAGACTGCTCTTACTCCTACTGAGGGAACCGAGAAATTGTTTATTAATGCTGCGAGCATGAAACCTATTAATCCACAGAAAAAAAAAAAGGTCAACCTGCAGAGAGCTGGGAGACATCGACAATGCTACCCCACTCTCATATGTATAAAAGTCACATAGACAGAGTGTGCAGACAATATGAGGATCAGCAGACCTCTTATTCTTCAACTCTGAGGAAGAGGAAGGGTCGCCGAATAAGGGAAAATAATTTTTGAACAAGCCCTAAAGTAAGGCTTTTTGTTTTGAATAATGACTGACCTAAATCTATATGGCATGGTTAGAAACAAACGTTAATTTAAAAATAAGAAAAAGACATATCTACTCCTGTATGTTTTGTAAGGGATTCAAACAACATAGTCACCTTAAATAATGATACTTTTGTGTATTTTAAGCAAAACTGAATAAAACATAAGTGATTTTTTTTTTTCTAAACAGGGAAGCAAAAAGTACTCCAATTATTTCTTAAAACTGGGTAATATAAAGCCCTGACTGTTCTTAATAAATATGATATGAGTAAGTAGCTTACTAGTGGCACAATGGTACACTGTAATGAAGAATGAAGCTGGTTGGGTTATGGATAAACAATCACCCCAGAGTGTCTGGTTAGAACAGCTGAACAGGTCAACAGAACCTGACAAGATTTTAGCTATTTTTTTTGGTTCTCCTTGTTTTGTTTTTACAGACAAAATAAAACTCAATCCAGCTTTGACTAGTTCAAACCCATGACAACTTTCTGGTTATTCATCAAGTTTGATTCCTATGAAAAGGAGTTTTGTCTTTTGATGAACTTTCCCCCAATACATCTGGTCGTCTAGAGATGTATATTTTTTGTTTTGCAGCAAGTAGATATTAAATGTTTGAAATATAGTATTCAGCAAAGGGCCAGATTTTCTATGATGATTCTTGAAATAAATATTAACCTAAAAGAGACGAGACCTTATATTCTTCATTATGGGTGCAATTGTTAACTCAATGGAAAGGCGTACGTGCTATTAGTTAAGAAACTGTTTCAAGTTATGATAACTAAGGAGATTAGGTGGTTTATGTACAGTAGAGGCAGTGAAAATAGCTAAAATCTGCAAAAGTGTGTTTTGGAGTACAGCTAGAAGTTATTCAACACTCAAAGCACAGAATCGTTTAACAGCAGATGAAACTTTGCATTTAGTTACCATAAGTAGCATGTCACTGCACAACACAAGAAATCAAAAGTCTTACGTAGAATACTTTTTTAAGCTTTTTTTACACATGAACAAAAAACTGTAACAGTTTTGAAGTATACATGCGCTAGAAGCATTTAATCTTTCAGTAAAGTTTGCCCAAAGGCAAAGACCCATTAACACTGAACCAGTACAGCTCCCCTGGCTCATAAAAAAAACCATCACTCACCCTCAATCCCCTACCCCTTTCTCAAGAAGTGCTTTAAAAAATAAAAGATGATCCTGTAACATCTAACAACCAATAAATATTGAGGTTTATGTTAGCGTGAAGCACCCTGCAGGTTGAATCGAAACAATTCAATGCCATTAAAGAAAATAGATGCCAAAGAATTATTCATTTTCCAAATGGCTCTTATAGGAAAACAATAAGCTGATATCCAAGGGAAGATACAAATGACATATGATGTACAGTGCAGTGCAAATGCACATCTGCTCTCTGAAAAGCTTTGGCATAAATCACTGCACAACTTTGCACATGCCAAAAAAGCAATACAGCGCTGAAAGAAAACATTCTGGAAAGCAAAAACAGTGTCACTCTCCACTCCTGCGTGAGCAAAGTGTCAAGTGTGTGCGTTTTGTCCACTTTGCAAGTGGTGATCTATAAACTGATGGCAGATTTGTGTCAAGACTGATAGATTTTTGGTTAGATTGGCTGGTCATCTTTTGTCAAATAAGCCACTAGTTGATAGTGCAACAAGCTCCTACGGATATTTTAGACAGGCAGCACGAATGCCCACACAGTCTGGGCACACTCTTGCCGGTCTAAGCACACACAAAGAAAGGCAGAGAGGCAGAGAGAGAGAGAGAGAGAGAGAGAGAGAGAGAGAGAGAGAGAGAGACAATGTCTGTCCACAGAAAACTTACAGATCTATGAAAAAGTACTCGCTCCCTTATGGAGTTTTTCTCATCAAACAGATATTATTAGACAGAGATAACCTTACTAAATACAAAAGGCAACATTCAAATAATGATTTCATTTAATAGGAGAAAACAAGTATCCAAAACATGTGAAAAAACAATTGCCTCCTAAGAATGGGTCATGTCCTCTTTAGCGTTAATAACTGAAACAAGGTTTGGTGTCAACCTGGTGTCCTTCATATATCACTGTAGTGGTATTCAGGTCCACTCCTCTTTGCAGAATTATTCTAATTCAGCCACATTAGAATATTCATAACTATGTACAGACTTATTAAGGTGATATTAAGGTATCTCAATTTGAAATAGCTCTATTAACACATCAGTCTTTGTGGTAATAATAATGGAATTGTATGCCACTAGATCACCTTCAAAATAACATCTAATTTTGACAGTCAATCCCCAATGCAAGTTAGTGCAATACTCTATAACTAATGATAAACTATACATCCATGTATAGAAGAATGTGTGTCTTCATTATTTCATGAGCACTTCTGTGAGTTTGAAACTCTATATATCTGAAGAGTTAACCGATATGTAGCTGTAAGGTCTAACTGTACAATGTGACATATATAGCAATGTCACTGGATTACAAATGACCCATGAATTCAAAGATAATTCAGCATCTTATGACAGGATTATGCTGCTCTATTGAGCTAAGAAATTATTTATCTTGATGTCATCAGAGCTTTACATAGCCAACCAATTGTTCTGTCCAGGAGCCGAAGTATACTAAAAGCAAAAAAAACAAAAAAAAACAACAACCCAAAAACTGTCATTACAACCTCAAATAAATCTCTTATTTTGCTCAGAGATAAAAGGTTCTATTTTCATAGGAGCAGAGGCAGAGGAAAAACAGGTGCAATTTTGTCTGGCACACCTGCATTGTTTGCTCTTTCATCTTTCGTGACACCTTTGCATCGAGTGGGTGGAAAGGCACAGCGGAGGTTATGTGTACACAGCTAAAATGCAACAGAGGTTTGTGTGTCTACACTTGTGAATAAATGTCATAACTCATTGATGTACTTTTCTCTAATGGCAGGTATACAACTGAAGTCCAATGAGGAGAGATGTTTCTTTCCTGCTCAGCAGCTTTGTGTCACATGTTGAAGTCTCTAAAGATGACCTGGCAAATAAGGCAACATTTAAGGAGATTGTCCCAACAGAATTAGAGAAAAGAACAAACATCATTTGGCTCAAGGTTGCCGTAGGTTGTGCCTCAGACCTCAAGAGTCTGAGCTGACCACAGAGGACTGAGGTGTGGCACTTGATTATTGGCTTGCACAGCATGAATTTCCTGGAACATCTGTTCCGTCCAAGAAAGAACAGCCCTCATGCTTACCCCAGAGCACAGGTGTCAAACTCCAGTCCTCAAGGGCCGGTGTGTCTTGCAGTTTTTAGATGTACCACAGGTACAAAACACTGGAATGAAATGGCTTAGTTACCTTCTTCTTGTGTAGATCAGTTCTCCAAAGCCTTGCTAATGACCTAATTATTCTATTCAGGTGTTGCGCAGCAGAGGCACATCTAAAAGTTGCAGGACACCGGCCCTTGAGAACTGAAGTTTGACACCCCTGCCCCAGAGTCTTCCTCTGACTACATGGAAGATGATCCTTCACCATGGTGGTCCAAACACAAAGGAACACACAGTGAGACACTCAACAATGCCTGGAAGTACTTGACAATACCTGTCATAACTGTACGAGGTGAAAGGTTATTTGAACTTTCTGGGCTTGTTGTTCAGAAGAAGAAGAAAGGTGTGTCTTTAGAAAATTTTAAAAATGCTTGTTTGTTTGAACAGTTGGTTCAGTGTTTAAAAAAAAAGGAAGCCTAAAACAAAAAACATAAGTAATTGACATAAGTTGTAGCTCTTGTGTTGTGAAGAACATCATTTAGGATTACACAACATGTGTTGAACACAACAGGACAGTAAATCCAAGTGCTCTATCTTTTACACTGGAAGTATAAGCTATAAGAAAGCAGAACTTTTTAAAGGCTGCACTTAGAGAGTTGGTTCTGTGTTGAACTGATAATATTAAAGTATACATTTGAAATATGTTGTACTCGCAGCAATATTTTCTTTTTTGTGATGATCACTGTGGGCAGTAATAGTTATTGTTTAAGATATTTAAATAATAATATCAATTATTAATAAACATATTTGTGTAAAGAAAATATTTTTTCCCTTGCATGCTCATTAGAAATACAAAAAACAAAAAAATCTGCAATATTTTTAGAAGAGTCGTGTCGTCTGTGTCACAATCAGTGTTGGGGAGTAACGGATTACATGTAACGACGTTACGTAATTTAATTACAAAAAAAGAGTAACTGTAATTCGTTACAGTTACAATGAGAAAATATGTAATTCAGTTACAGTTACTTCCGAAAATATTAAGAATTACAAATTTAGTTACATTTTTTTAAAAATATAAACAAAAACCTTTGCGAAATATGTAATGATATTTGTATTGCTTTGCGCCCTATATCGCCGTTTCCCGCTACGGCTCCTTGTCTTTATCATATTTGCCAGCCGCAATGCCACTCTGATGTTCCATCCTGTGCTGGTGGAGCCTCCTGGAGGAACAGCAAGCG